>NEWO01000062.1:2152388-2168793 GCA_003013225.1 Phalaenopsis aphrodite
GAATTGTTAGTCATATAGAGAGTTTTGGAGGCTGAGCCAAAGCTAGATCAATCATGGTTGAGACAACACATTTTCCGCACCAAGTGCACAATAAAAGACAAGGTTTGCAGCTTAAGCATCGACAGCGAGAGTTGTGAAAATGTGGTATCCATGTTGATGGTGAAGTAATTGAGATTGGTCACGCAAAAATATCCCTAGTTCTATTCCCTTAACTGGTTGAAAAAGAAAAGTGAAATATGCGTGAATCAGCAATGCTTGGTGAAATTTTTGATTGGGGATCAGCTACAGAAGCATGTATGGTGCGATGTGATTCCAATGGATGCAGGTCATATTCTGTTAGGGAAGCCTTAGCAATTTGACCACAAGACTTAGTACAACAACTTCAAAAATACTTACTTCTTTAAGAATGATGGAAAACACATCATATTGTTACCAGTTAAAGAGGGGCGTATGCGACACAAAGGAAGTGCTAGTCCCACGAGCCACTTTCATGCAATCAGTTCGGGATGCACTAGTCGCACTAGCATTAGTCCTAGAGGAAACTAAGGAGAGTGAGATACCAACACTATTACATCCACTACTATAGGACTTCCAGGATATGATGAGAAGGGATTACCACCACTAATCTGACATTCAACGCGCTATAGAACTTATACCAAGATCAGTGTTGTTGAATTGGCCCGCCTACAGATGGAGACCTATGGAGTACGAGGAGTTGTAGCGATAGTTACAGGATCTCATCATGTGATGGTTGGTCAGAAAAAGTATCAGTCCATGTTGTCCCCGTCTTAATGGTACCCAAGAAGGACAAAACATGACAGATTTGTATTGAAAGCGGGGTCATCAATAAGATTACCATCAAGTACCGATTTCTAATACTTTACCCGAACAATCTCTTGGACTGGTTACACGAAGCCACTATCTTTTCAAGCTCAACTTACACAGTGGGTATCACTAGATCCGGATGAGGCCAATAGATGAGTGGAAGACCACATTCAAGCCACCAGATGGTTTATACGAGTGGACCATTATGCCCTTCGACTTGTCAAACACCCCCAGTACCTTTATGAGATTGATGAAACAGGTATTCCAGACACACATCGAGAAATTTGTGGTGGTCTACTTTGATAACATTCTGATAAACGTCGATTCGAAGAGAAAAAATTATAGCACTTGAGGGCGGAGTTCAAGGTATTGCGCGCGAAGAAGCTATATGCCCATCCTAAGAACTGCCTTCATGACAGCCCATGTATGTTTTGTGGGTTACATAGTATCCAGTGTAGGCATTCAAATGGATCCTACAATGCTCGAGATAATTGTTAGCTAGCCAACACCGCAATCATTCACCGATCTGAGGTAATTTCTGGGACTAGCCTCTTTTTGCTGACGATTCATCGGGAACTTCAACACTATCACCACCCCTTTGACGTAGCTTTTGAAAGGAAAGGAGATCACTAGAACAACTGCAGCTCAGACCAGCTTCGACACACTGAAGGAGAAGGTGACTTAGTCAATAATTGAAGCATTACATAATTTCAGCTAGTTGTTTGAGGTAGAGGGTGATGCAACCAACGTATGAATAGAAGTAGTGCTGAGCCAGGGAGAACCCCCACCGTCTTTTTCGGTGAAAAGTTGAATGACTCCAAAAGAAAATACTTAACATATAACAAAGAGCTTTAAGCTACCATAAGGGCCTGAGACCACTGGAGCAACTACCCACAGACGACTGAGTTTACCTTGTTCACGGATCACGAGGCTAAAAAATTCTTAAACAACCAAAACAAGTTGAATGGTCGACACACAACTTGGGTTGAGTTTTTAACATAGTTCCAGTTCATGCTTAAGCACAAGGCACAGAGTCAGAATCGCGGAGTAAATACACTGAGCCATCATCACCTGTTAATCACGTCAATGCAGACTCGAGTTGTGGGTTTTTGAGATAGTAAAGAACTTATGCAAGGCATACGAATAGTTCAAGAAGATCTGAGAGCAATGTCAGGAGAAGCCTACCAAGCAATACTACAATTCTAATGGTTACTGGTTCTACCAAAGTAAGTTGTGCATTCCTAAGTGCTCATTAAGGGAGGTCATTATTCAGGAGAGCCGCAATGGAGGACTGGTAGGACATTTTGGCGAGGACAAGACTGTCACACTCCTGAGAAAGCACTTCTTCTGGTCCTAATGGACAAGAGATGTGAAGCGACGGGTCAAGCAATGCAAGATTTGCCATTTGGCGATGACCAGAGAACAAAATGTTGGTTTGTACACTCCCTTACTAATACAGGAAGCGCTGTGTGTAGATGTCAAAATGAAATTTGTGGTACGACTTCCTTGGACAACAAAATAAGGATTTCATCATGGTTGTGGTAGATCGTTTCTCGAGGACAGCTCATTTCATAACCTGCCACTAGACGCTGTACACATCTCCTGTTGCCAACTTGTACTTCTGAGAGAGTGTGACATTGCACAAAATTTCTAGAACTATCACTTCTGACCAAGACATCAAATTTCTGAGGCACTTCGAGGGGGGGGGTGGGGGCTGGAATTAGACACCAAACTCTAATTCAGCTCAGTAGCTCATCCATAGATGGACTGTTAGATGGAGGTAGTAAACATGAGTCTAGGAAGCCTTCTGAAAAGCTTCATGGGAAAGATTATTAAGTAGTGAGATCTAATTCTAGCTCAAGCTAAGTTTGCATGCAATAGATCCGTGAGTCAGACTACAGAACACACTCCATTTGAGAGTATGTACAGGTGTAGCCTAGTCACACCACTTGAGTTGATGCCACTCTTGCCGACCTCAGAGATCAGTGAAAATGTTGAAGATTCACGAGTTCAAAATCTCCATGAGGAGCTTGGAAATGAGATTACTAAGCAGAAACACAAAAAACCAAGCACAAACGAATAAGTCCAGGAAGAAGGTGACGTTTCAAGGATACCTAATGTGGATTCGGCTGAAGGAGAAATTTCCAGTGGGGCCATTCGAAAAACTCAAGCCCAGAGCAGATGTACCGTTCATAGTACTTCGAAAGCTGAATGAAAAAAGGTAAAATATCGATAGATAACAATTAGATGGAGTTAGTAAACATGAGTCCAGGAAGCCTTCTGAGAAGCTTCATGGGAAAGAGTATTAAGTAGTGGGATTCTAGCTCAAGCTGAGTTGGCATGCAATAGATCCGTGAGTCAGATTACAGAACGCACTCTAATCGAGATTATGTACAGATGTAGACACCAAACTCTGATTCAGTTCAGTAGCTCATCCATAGATGGACTGTTAGATGGAGGTAGTAAACATGAGTCTAGGAAGCCTTCTGAAAAGCTTCATGGGAAAGAGTATTAAGTAGTGAGATCTAATTCTAGCTCAAGCGAAGTTTGCATGCAATAGATCCGTGAGTCAGACTACAGAACACACTCTATTTGAGATTATGTACAGGTGTAGTCTATTCACACCACTTGAGTTGATGCCACTCTTGCCGACCTCAGAGATCAGTGAGAATGTTGATGATTCACGAGACTCAAAATCTCCATGAGGAGGTTGGAAATGAGATTACTATGCAGAAAGACAAATACCAAGCACAAACGAATAAGTCCAGGAAGAAGGTGACGTTTCAAGGATACCTAATGTGGATTCGACTGAAGGAGAAATTTCCAGTGGGGGCATTCGAAAAACTCAAGCCCAGAGCAGATGTACCGTTCAAAATACTTCGAAAGCTGAATGAAAACACGTACAATATCGATAGATGACGGTTAGATGGAGATAGTAAACATGAGTCTAGGAAGCCTTCTGAGAAGCTACATGGGAAAGAGTATTAAGTAGTGGGATCTAATTCTAGCTCAAGCTAAGTTGGCATGCAGTAGATCCGTGAGTCAGACTACAGAACGCACTCCGTTCGAGATTATGTACAGATGTAGCCTATTCACACCACTTGAGTTGATGCCACTCTTGCCAACCTCAGAGATTAGTGAGAATGTTGAAGATTCACGAGATTCAAAATCTCCATGAGGAGGTTGGAAATGGGATTACTAAGCAGAACACAAATACCAAGCACAGACGAATAAGTCCAGGAAAAAGGTGATGTTTCAAGGATACCTAATGTGGATTCGGCTGAAGGAGAAATTTCCAGTGTGGGCATTCGAAAAACTCAAGCCCAGAGCAGGTGTATCGTTCATAATACTTCGAAAGCTTAATGAAAACACGTACAATATCGACATGGCAGGGGAGTACAATGTTTCTACTACATTCAATGTCGCGGACTTGACACCGTACTTCGAGGATCCAGAAGCTTCGACGAATAACGTTGAAGCTCCTCTAACCTCAGGAGATTGACGCAGAGCTTGGTGCCTAAACCGGCCAGTTCAAAGGGAGTCAATCCAACCTCCTTTTTCTGTTNTAGATGGAGGTAGTAAACATGAGTCTAGGAAGCCTTCTGAAAAGCTTCATGGGAAAGATTATTAAGTAGTGAGATCTAATTCTAGCTCAAGCTAAATTTGCATGCAATAGATCTGTGGTCAGAATACAGAACGCACTCCATTTGAGATTATGTATAGGTGTAGCTTATTCACATCACTTGAGTTGATGCCACTCTTGCCGACCTCAGAGATCAGTAAAAATGTTAAAGATTCACGAGTTCAAAATCTCCATGAGGAGGTTGGAAATGGGATTACTAAGCAGAAACACAAAAACCAAGCACAATCGAATAAGTCCAGGAAGAAGGTGACGTTTAAAGGATACATAATGTGGATTCGGCTGAAGGAGAAATTTCCAGTGAGGGCATTCGAAAAACTCAAGCCTAGAGCAGATGTACCGTTCATAATACTTCGAAAGCTGAATGAAAACACGTACAATATCGATAGATGATAGTTAGATGGAGGTAGTAAACATGAGTCTAGGAAGCCTTCTGAGAAGCTTCATGAGAAAGAGTATTAAGTAGTGGGATCTAATTCTAGCTCAAGCTAAGTTGGCATGCAATAGATCCGTGAGTCGGACTACAGAACGCACTCCGTTCGAGATTATGTACAGATGTAGACACCAAACTATGATTTAGCTCAGTAGCTCATCCATAGATGGACAGTTAGATGGCGGTAGTAAACATGAGTCTAGGAAGCCTTCTGAAAAGCTTCATGGGAAAAAGTATTAAGTAGTGAGATCTAATTCTAGCTCAAGCTAAGTTTGCATGCAATAGATCTGCGAGTCAAACTACAGAACGCACTCCATTTGAGATTATGTACAGTGTAGCCTATTCACACCACTTGAGTTGATGCTACTCTTGCCGACCTCAGAGATCAATGAGAATGTTGAAGATTCACGAGATTCAAAATCTCCATGAGGAGGTTGGAAATGGGATTACTAAGCAGAAACAAAAATACCAAGCATAAACAAATAAGTCCAAGAAAAACATGACGTTTCAAGGATACCTAATGTGGATTCGGCTGAAGGACAAATTTCCAGTGGGGGCATTCGAAAAACTCAAGCCCAGAGCAGATGTACCGTTCATAAGACTTCGAAAGCTGAATGAAAACACGTACAATATCGATAGATGACGGTTAGATTGAGGTAGTAAACATGAGTCTAGGAAGCCTTCTGAGAAGCTTCATGGGAAAGAGTATTAAGTTGTGGGATCTAATTCTAGCTCAAGCTGAGTTGGCATGCAATAGATCCGTGAGTCCAACTACAGAACGCACTTCGTTCGAGCTTATGTACAGATGTAGCCTATTCACACCACTTGAGTTGATGCCACCCTTGCCAACCTCAGAGATCAGTTAGAATGTTGAAGATTCACGAGATTCAAAATCTCCATGAGGTTGGAAATGGGATTACTAAGCAGAACACAAATACCAAGCACAGACGAATAAGTCCAGGAAGAAGGTGACGTTTCAAGGATACCTAATGTGGATTCGGCTGAAAGAGAAATTTCCAGTGGGGGCATTTGAAAAACTCAAGCCCAGAGCAGGTGCACCGTTCATAATACTTCGAAAGCTGAATGACAACGCGTACAATATCGACATGGCAGGGGAGTACAACGTTTCTACTACGTTCAATGTCGCGGACTTGACACCGTACTTCGAGGACCCAGAAGCTTCGACGAATGACGTTGAAGCTCCTCTAACCTCAGGAGATTGACGCGGAGCTTGGTGCCTGAACTGACCAGTTTAGAAGGGAGCCAATCCAACCTCCTTTTTCTATTGTCGCTTGCTCCCTCTCCTTTCCTTTCCATTGGTCACCTGGTGGTGGCCCGCTCCCTCCCCTTTCCTATTCGGTTTACAGCCCAAGGGAGTTTACCGGCTGCCCAAAGGGGAGGGGCCTCCCCTTCCTATTCTATCAGCTATTATATATTTATTTTTTGCTTGTTGAAGGTTCAATTTTGTGTGTTATGATCATATATTCCAAGCCTCCGACATTTCCCCATGCTAAGGTTGTATTTGAGGCCAGGTGGTGCACCGGCTGTATCCTGCTCAAAGGTGATGACTACCACGACCCGTTGCCCCACTCAATTACCCCTCCCTGTTTTCCCGTGACTGCCAATTGTGTTAAGAAAACTACTGCGAAAGAATCTCTTTTTTAATTTCGTCGCAGAATAGAATCACAAGATTCAAGAAACCTGAACAAAAAAAGTAAACATAGAAGCACAATTAAAGCAACCAGAAAACACACAAAAATTGTACATGGAAAAAGCTGACATCGAGAAACATCACAGAACCACACCACCACAAATTTCATTATGTAATTCAGAAAGTTTTACAAAAGCCTCGCACAAGTTTCTTCTCCACACTCAAGTGAAGAAACTTATAAGAATTGCACCAATAATATTCCTTTTTAGATATGACGCAAAAATCACATCAAATCACTGAAATTCACCTCTTCAACACTCCACATCTTCACTAGGACGCTTGTCAAAGAATACAGAAGAAAGAAACAAAAAAACTCAATAAGAAGGCTTGAAATTGGGATTAAAAACTGTAATCCCATTACTAATTGTTCTGAGCGCCTAGATGCCCAGACTTGGCGCCTAAGCGCCGAGCTCTCAAGTAGCCGGTGCCCAACCGCCAGAAGTGAGAACAAGATTTCCACCTGCTCAATGTGGGAACACTCAATAGGAGTTTGAGCGCCCGTATCTATGACAAAGCCAGATTACCTACTGCTCATGGGTGTTGCAATCAGACTCCACACCTAACATGTGTCACCGTGAACATCACCCGCAACTCCCTACTTTGCTGTCGTTCGTTTCATCCCACACTTCTGAGCTGCTCCAGGTCTGTCGCCCCTTCTATCAAGCCATCAACTCCCTCCCCTGTTCCCTGCACCCACTACTCTTGCCGCCAGCCTTCTTGCTTGACCTCACTTGTCGCTAACCACGCCTGCATCAACCCCTTGTTGTTGCTCAGCCTGCCAACAGCCTACGTCGATGCCACAAACCCTATTTCCCTCCTTTTGCCAACCTGGATACACCATCCTTGTCATTACCTAGGGGCTCGTTGTGTTGTGTTCTTGATTTCTTATTTTAAGAACTTTTATTATGACTCCTTTGAAGTTTCAACAATAACATTTTTGTGTTTTGTTTTATTGGTCAACTCCAAATCCATGGAATCTGAAGCAATTTCGGGTTGGGAATGTTTTAGGCATGCTACTCTTCTCGGGCTTCTTCTCACTCGGAGTTGCTCTATCCTTATACTCACCTGTTTTCTTAACTCCCTAAGGCGTGCTATTGACATCTCCAATTGGTGGTTGCCTACAGAGTGGTAGTTGCCAACTCTGTTTCTGCTATCTCTCTCTGTGATCAATAAAACTGCACCTGCATAATGTTATTGATAGCGAACTTTGAGCCCCCCAGATATCGGACTATGGAATATTCCTCTAGCTCAACCAACTAAAACTTCATCTGCAACTGATCAAACTACATCATGAAATCCTCCACTGATAGGTCTATCTGTTTTAGATGGAGTCTTAAGAACATATCCTGAAAATAATGAGAAGGTATGTATTTCCTTTGTACTTCATCTTCTCCCATCTAAAAATCTTGCCACTACCTTCTCTCTTTCTTTGCCTATGCAAATTTTTCCATCACAAGAAGACGCTCTTTCTCAATTTGATGGTTGCAAGGTTCACCCTCATCTTCAGCACTTTTATGCACTCGAAGATCCTCTCAACTAACTGTAGCTATTCGATAAATTCATCTGAATTCATACATCCATCAAACTCCAGTAGATTCACTTTAATGCTAAAATCCCTATGTCATCCACATGTAGCCACCTCTCTCAGCCTCCGCAAATACTGAATTCCAAAGTGTCAGGGCCCGTCTTCCTCCTCAGTAAAGTCATCCTTATGGAAGGGATTCAGATCCTCGTCCATTTCTCCCCTTCGACTTTCCATATCACGATTGAGGGTAAACTCCTCCTGGATTCCATTATCAATCTACGCAAGTCTTTGTTGAAGACGACAGAGCTCTCGTTATATCTCTTCCCGAGTAGGCTCGGGCACGATCTCTTTGGTGGCATAGTTAAGGTTTAGGATTTGTGGGAGTGAAAAGGGTATTTGGTTGTAGGAAAGAAGAAATTTTGGTGGAGATGGTTTGAGTATGATAGATGCTAGGAAACCCTAAGATAGAACTATGGTTAGGCTAGCTCTAATACTAACTGATATTGAAGTTAACTCAATCCACAATAGAAGCACAAATATTATCATTGAAGAAAACTTAAGAAGGGTTACAACACAAACTCTTAAAACAAGATTAAAACGACAACAAACACCAAGAGGACGTGAAGGTGGTGTGATGTAGCTAGACAGTGGTTAGGTTGGCTGGTTAGGGAGCGACAACCAACAGTAGATGGATGGGGTTACAGCAAGGAGGTGGGCAGGAGTTGCACCAGCAAGGAGTCATGGTTATGGGAATTGCGACAACAAGTAGGTGAAGGGGCCACTGGCTGGAGGGACGGCAGGTTGAGAGCAGGCTGTGGAAAGCCTGAAGCTAGATAGAGGGACGAACGACGGGAGGGAGGTTGGCGGCTAGAGCATAAGGGTACAAAACATATGTGACAACAAAGGAATGGGCAGAAGGTTGGCACTAGTGAGCAGAGAGGTGCAAGAGATATAGGCGGCAACAAGAAGAGGGACAAGGTATGGAGAGGCACAGAGATAAGCACCACATTGAAGCAAGATGCAGCCGAAGCACCACCTATCCTCGGATACAACCCTAGAAGAGAAAATAGCCACCGTCAGCAAGTTGGACCAGAAATTTGAAAACAAAACAATGCCCTAGAACAAGTACAAATAGTATAAAAATAGATCAAGTAAAATAGAAGAGGCCCCACCCACTTTGGTGGCAACCCCAAACCCTAGGAGGACCGGCAAGCCCTCCTAACCCCACCTTGAACCGAATCAAATGGATAAACCCACATCACAAACACTACTATTGAAAGCCTTGGAAACCATAAGGGCAAACGGATCATACTCTATTGGTCAAGGTATCATAATTAAGTAAAATCAAAATCATAATATTAACTATGTTGATAAAACAATTCTAGCCGTTAACCATTGGGTAAAGGTTAATAAACAAAAAGAAAAATCAAAGATCCCCAGTCACTAATATTTCTTTGGTACAAAAATTGCTATATCTAGTAAAGATATATTTGTCTCAACAAAAATACACTCTGGACCTGAATAGATACTATCAATAAATTAGGTTAAAAGGTGATACAACTCAAGTTGACTCAAAATGGTGCCTATGAATGAATAGTAAATTCGGCTAGCTTCTCACATTAAACCTGACATCAGATTTACAACTAATGTAGTCAATTGATACATGAAGAACCCAATAGAGGAACATCTAGGTGTTGCATGCGTGATACTAAGATTAAAAAAAAAACACACCATGAAAAGGTCTATTCTTCAAGGAACTAAGGTAGCTTGCATGCTTTTTATACGATAATGAGCAATTGGAAGCATAACGATCAAAGCTCCAAATAGTCATGGATGTAATGACTGTTGAGCAATAAATAACTAATGCATCTTTCCCATACCTCTAATATATGTTAAGGATTTCAATAGAATGATAGAAATCTATCCCAGTTATTCTCATCAAGGATAATGTAAACACAAAACCAGCATCAATTTTTTTGGCAAAGAAGTTTTTCATTAATTTTTCTTTAATATTATTATTTTTTATAATCAAAGTGCCTGCCAGTGATGGACTTAATCACGTCGATACATCTACATATCTATGATGCCTAAAGATATGAATCAACTTAGAGTAGATAGTTCAAATATTTGTATTGCATAATTCCTCAAACAACACAGCATTTTATAAGCACCTCAAAAAGAGGGGGCTACGAACCAAAAGAGAAAGAACAAACAAATCCAAATAATTGAGACCAAAATATTATGAATTTATGCAATTTAAACTAAATTCCGAAGGAGAAGAAAAAAAAGATTCGGCTCAGAATTCATTATCAGTTTAGCTTAGCAGTTATGCATACTCAGAGCAAACCTTCAAAATTGATTTCATCCAAGACCAAGAGAGATCACTATTCATCATAAATATAGAGAAATAGAAAAGTAAGAAATGCCTTTAAATATTACCTTCCAAATTCGTTAAATCAGCAGTAAGATCTGAGAGACTGAAGTTCCATAGTTGACCCAAGGATCTGATAGAGTCCCTCGAGGACCCAACCCCACCATCTGGTAATCCTCCAGCTGTTGCGACATCAGCCGTGAAGGCTGCATCCAGAGCTGCTGTATCCAAGCCCATGCCTGACATTTCAGATGGCGTGAAAGGGAAGTGGTTGCTCGATGCTGCTGAAGCAGGGCTAACAGCCATATCTGGGACATTCGACACTACATTGCCTAGAGCTGCAGCTGGAGCAGCATCGTTTATGCTTCTGCTTATGAGAATACTTCAATAATATCAGAAGAATGGCTCACAAAGAAGGCATGCAAAGTAAAAGGCTGTAATATATGAACATTAAAAAACAGTTAGGGCTGTCAAAAAAGCTCGTTGTTCGTGAACCACTCGTGTTTGGTTTGTTAAAATAGCTCATGTTTGGCCGTTCATCAAGTAAACGAGCCGAACACGAACAATTTTTTTAAGCTCGAATTATATAAGAGCCGACAAGAATAACTCTTTGTTTGCTCGTGTTCGACTCGTTTTAGCTCAAAATAAAAAAAAATTCACATAATTATTTATATAATAATAATATATACATATTATTTATATAATAATTATATATATTTATAGTTATATTTATATTTATATATATATATATTTATGTTTAAATCATAACAGCACATGTGGTAATGAGGTTCTACGCTTGCTTTTGCATAAATTTGACCCAGTTTTGAATCCAACACACTACATCTATTTTTTTCAAATTAATTTTAACAAGTCAATTTCGAGCACGAACGAGAATATTTAAATCAAGCCGAACACGAACACACAGTTCATGAGTCATTTTCAAACACGAGCAATTTTGAACGAGCTGAACAAGAGCCTAGCTTGTGTTCGCTCAATCTCAGCTCGTTTACAGCCCTAGAAACAATACGTAATATGCAAGAATAACATATAGGGGTGTCAAATCGGGTTCACAGGGGGTTTGAGTCTGACCCGAAATAGATGCAACATAAAACTACATGACCCGATATAGACCGCAATATTAAATGGGACAGAAAGACTAACCTGAAATCGATTGGTTTTTAACACGACTGATCCGAACCCGACCAATGTAACCCATTTAATACATGCATCATAATTATTTGGGTCAAATTTGGGACAATTTTGAGTTTACATGTTAGATTTGGGTTAATTTTGAGTTGTGAGGTCAATTTCGGATTATGAATCAACCCAAAACTGACCTCATAAAAATTAAATTTGTTAGGATTTTAGACCTGACAGAGAAATTGATCTGTTCAACTTGAACTTGAATTTTAATTAGTTGGGATGGCGTGTTTCTTGGCTTACTAAACGCTTCAATATTATTTTAAAAACTAAAAAGATGTCTGGGGAATAGAGGAAAAGTATTTTGGTCTCCATTTTCAAGAATAAAGGGGATGCACAAGAGTGTCAAAATAAAAGTGGAATTAAGTCGGCGTGTCATACTTTAAAATTATGGGAGAGGTAATTGAACATAAGTTAAGACGTATTACAAAGATTTCCCATAATCAGTTTGGATTTATGTCGGGCAGGTCTATTATGGAAGCTATACATTTATTGAGAGGTTTGATGGAGAAGTACAAAGAGAATAAAGAGGATCTAAATATGGCTTTTATTGATTTAGAAAAAGCTTATGATAACGTTCCAGAGATATCCTTTGGAGAGTTCTAGAGAAGATAGGTGTTGATTTTACTTATATTCAGGTCATTAAAGATATGTATACTAGAGTTGTTACTTGTGTTCGAAGCAAAAAGAAGATTGGCCAAATATTTTCCTCTTTCAATTGGATTACATAATAAATCGGCTTTAACCCACATATTGTTGCTTTAGTTATGGATGCTCTAACTGGACATTTACAGGAGGATGTACCTTGATGTGTACTTTTCGCGGATGATATCCTTCTTGTGGATAATACTAGAGAAAAAGCTCATTAAAAACTTGAATTATGGAGGACTACATTGGAGTCTAAAGGCCTTCGTTTGAGTAGAACTAAAACTAAATACATTGAATGTAATTTTAGTAGTAGCTCTAGTGTCAAAGTTGTAACTATGAATGATCAAATTATTAAAAGATGTGAACGCTTTAGATATATCGGGTTTATTGTTCAAAGTGATGTTGATATAGATGGAGATGTTATTAGTAGAATTAAAGTTGGTTGATTGAAGTCAAGGAATGCTTTAGGCCTATTGTGTGATAATAAAGTACCGCTTAGACTGAAAGGAAAATTTTATAAGATGGTGGTGAGACCTGCAATGCTCTATGGCGCAGAATGTTGGCCTTTGAAAGAGAAGTATAAAATTAAGTTAGGTTTTGCCGAAATGAGAATGCTTAGGAGGATGAGCGGCTTGACACTTGGAGACAAAAATGCGAAATGAATATATCCGTGATAGGGTTAGTGTAGCTCCTGTGGCGGACAAAATCAGAGAGCCGTCTTAGATAGGTTTAGTCACATTAAACGTTGACCATCTGAATTTGATTTTAGGTGCAATTCAAAAGAATTTGATTTTACCAAGGAAATTAGAACAAATGTACATGTCTCAATATGATTCTCTGCTTGGATCCAATCAAAATCCGAAGAAAAACTGAAAAATGCATAACATTAATCTCTATATCCACTCTTCATTTTATCTGTCATTCTTGAAAACCAAATGAAAAAAAGAAAGAAAAAACTTTTGGATGCAATTTATCCTCAATCAAACTAGTAGATTAAAACCAACCTCAATTCAATCCCTTGACAGTTTCTATTTCTATTTACTCTTCATCTCTTCTCTTTCAGTTCCTTCAAATCAAGCAGAGCATTAATAAACACACTATTAAAAAAAATTACAGAAACTAA
The DNA here is from genome assembly GCA_003013225.1 of Phalaenopsis aphrodite. Taxonomy (NCBI): domain Eukaryota; kingdom Viridiplantae; phylum Streptophyta; class Magnoliopsida; order Asparagales; family Orchidaceae; genus Phalaenopsis; species Phalaenopsis aphrodite. The sequence continues at coordinate 2,165,865 of NEWO01000062.1, forward strand.
CTCTTGATTGGGCACAGATATTTTGCATGTGGTTTGAGTTTCTACTTAAAAAAAAGCAAGCAGATAGTTCTCTAATCATTGAAGATCAATAAGATAGCTACAACAAAGCAGATACTTTATTCCTTCCCAAAAAGAACCAACAAAGAAGTGATATAGCCAGACCAGTGTTCCTGATGTGGCTGAAAAATATTTTCCACAATATAGATGAATAAGGGAAGGAAGATTTACATGCATACCACTTAATTCCTATGTATTTACATATCTAAAAATTAAACTTCTATTTGTACATATGTCACATAATGTATGCATGAAAAAGTGTACTTTAATTTTTATGAATTTACCATAAAGTACAATTTTTATGTATTTACATATCTAATGCCTTTATGCCATAAAAATACGTATGAAAAAATGTATTTCACTTTTACAAAGATGATGGTGGTGATAATTTGATGTGCTGTTAAGAATTTGAGTGGTATGCGTGTAAATATGAATGTTTATGTATTGGATCTAGAGATGAAGAAGACTTATTTCTATATACGTAGATGCCCAAATTAAAAACGGCATAATTACACTTTTTATGCCAAAACAAAAATAGGACGAAGAAAATAACTTACTCATTCACAGAATTCATTCGAATGGGCTGAAAGCTGCTTGGCGCGGGGATTCCATTGACTAAATGACAGCTAGATAGTCCACAACCTACAGGATCAAGGTGTGGTTGACCAGTTGACATTTGAGGCTGCGGGATCAAAGGATACCTCATAGGGAGATTATTGACTGCACTGCGAATAGGTATACTTTGAATAAGAATCATAATATGCAATGAGGCAGGATTAGTTGCAGTAGAACATGAATATTAAGGTACATAAGATAATTTCTAAGGAAATTAAAAAAAAAAAAGATAATTTCTATGGAGAATAAAATTGTTTGCTTGTCTCAAAAATTGCCAGAAATTTGTGGAGTTTTTGCTTTGACTACGCTCAGAACGAGACTAAATGAGGTAAACAACAAGCCAGAACCAATTTGAATGAAAGTCCAATTGTGTCGAGCCTCGATCAAACCAAGCTAGCTCAACAACATGCTAAGTTACTTGAAAGAATAACAAAGCATGATTTTGAATATGTAAGAAACAAAAATATATTTGCCAAGCCAAGCAATTTTTGCTTTCTTATGTTCGCAGAGCCCATAGCTACTCAAAGAGATTACTGGTAGAATAACGAAGCATTTCACAAATGGTCAACATCATGCTAGTAAATGAACTATAAAAAACTTACCAGCAACCGCAGAATCAAAAACATAAGAAGAGTAGTGAGAAAAAAAATCAAAGTGGGGCGAATATTCAAGTTTAAAACTTCCTTCTCTTAGAGTATTTTAAAACTATGAGAAATATAATTATTACATTAAAAATATATTTAATAGTAATTTGTTATCAAGTATTTAAATTTAGAGTGAAAATTTTTAGTGCATTATATAATATTGAGAGTTCAGTAAAAATCCAGGGATGGAGAGTGCCTCCCCCAGCCACCCCTTAGCTCCAACACTACTTACCGGGCATAGGATGAATTCCATTTTGTAAAGGTGCAATAGGAACCTTAGCTGGAACAGCATAATTCATTAGATGGTACTGATGCTCTAATAACTGATTGAACATGATAATCTGTTTTTTCAGCTTCAGCCTGGTATAGTAAGCCCTGAAAAATTCTGAGTTCTCTTCTTCAAGCTTCTGCCATACTGAGATTAAAAAGGGAAAATGAAATTAGAAAAAATTCCAAAATTCCAAGATGTTAAACATCAATTTTATTTTCAATTTCTGTATCTCATTTATCCGTATCTTGTCTAAGAATAATAAAACATACCTTCTCTAAGAATAATAAAAAAAAATAGTTTTGCAAGAAAACATTTAATGTGTATTGATAATATGAAAAAAATGACAATGAAATGAGGATTTAATATAACAACCAATGGAGGAAAAAAATGAGGAAAAAGAAAAAAAAAAAAAAGTAAGAGTGCAAGATCTTAAGTGGATTAAGCTGCTAATTCTTGTAGCACATATATTTTTGTTTGTCAATTTGAGCATCCAAATAGAAACAAGAACAAATCTAGTTGTATAGGCCAAAACATACAAACAATCTTTTAAAGAAAGTATTAGTTTGCATCAGATATTAAAATAATAATGATCATAAATAATACTCTTCGAAAAAAAAAACTATGAAATTATACCTGTCAGGATTTTTTTTGAATGGATGGAACTAAAATAAAATGCAGTGTTTTTCAAGGATTTCCTCTGAAAAATATGTCACCATTTGCATCCTTCCCACCACATAAAGGTAATAGCCGTTATATAATTAAGAAATACTATCTCGAATGCAAGTACTTAAAAAAATGCATTTTAAACATAATAGAATCTTTGCTAATTTTGTGTAAGTAAAAGTTGACAATCCAGCGTATACATATAGAACATAATAACTAAGTAATAGGCTATTCATTGATTTATAATAATATCATTCGGAAATAAAATTACCTGCCTTTAGGAAAACTTATTAGAAGAAACTAATAAGCTTCAGAAAAGGTAGTTAAAATAAAAATTTGATTCAGAAAAGTTTAGGAAACTAATTGCGATTTGGTTTCAATTCTTAAAGTTCATATCATATATAAAATTTATTTTCACGTTTAGCCACAATCTAAAGTATCTGGAAAATAAATAGTATATGAGGGACAAGACTATAGAAAATCAGTATAGATTTTGTTTGATTGTTGAGAATTTGGAAATAGAGAAGCAACCTAAGAAAAACAGTTTAGAGGAACAAAAACAAAGATTATTAGCTCTGAATTAGGATTACAACACGAAAAAAACTGGAAGGGAAAGCATGACACAACAACAACACTCTCCGGCTAGGGCCAGAAGAGAAGACCCGAGAACGGTGGTGGC
>NEWO01000062.1:2173402-2189659 GCA_003013225.1 Phalaenopsis aphrodite
TAGTAAGGGAGAAGGAGACTCCAATGAGAACTCTAAAATCAGCAAACAACCAAAATCTAACCCTAATTCCAGAAAACAACACTTAAAAAGACTCCAATAGGGAAATAACAGAAGAGGAAGGCTCCAATAGGGAAATAATAAAAAGGAAGGCTCCAATAGAAAGAAAACAAAAAAGGGAAGTGGGAGAAGGGTCTGGCGGTATTGTCGCCCCTTTTGAGCCTGGACAGGAGCTTCTATAGACCAGTGTTGCCAGTCCATCTACCAACTGGTTATTTCAGCTAGCAGACCCCTCAGTCTCGCATCAAAAGTAAATTTCAATTGAAGGCATATCGGTTCACAAATAGTTGGGTAGCAATACATCAAGCAAATTCCAACGTGAATGCTGAAGTGAAGTTCCATTTGGAATAAACATGTAGATAAAAAAAAAAAAACATCTCTAGTCAATAACATAGATAAAATAAGAATGCTAAATTAAAAATAATATCAGGAACTAGTTGCAATATGCTAAAATTGAGTCTATAGATAGAATAAAAAAACTACTACAAAGATGATCATCTCACCTAGGCTGGTAAAGCCTGGCTCAATTCTAGCACGATTAGACAGAGTTCTGACTACTTCACCTCTATTCATATAAAGCTGTAAGCAACGTTCTATCAGATTCTGAACCTGAAGAAATAACAGCAAGTGATGGAGTAGAATATTGAAAAGCAACTTTAAAGGAAACAGTACCCAAAAATAATAATAATAATAATAAACTTTAAAGGAAACAATATTGACTCTGTAGTTTTGATAAAATTTAGGGAGATCTGCATATAAACCATACAATTCTTATGCATTTACATATCAAACACCTATACTTTAATATTTATATTTATAATACCTTGATTATATAAACCTATGCATGAAAGTGTACTTCACTTTAAAAAAGTATATGATAGTCATATTTTTTAAGTGATAATAATGGATATAAATATGCAAGTTTATATGTTGGACATGTAAATAGTAGACTTCAAGTTGGTTGGTTGAAGTGGAGGATAGCTTCGAGCCTTGTGTGTGATAAAATAGTACCGCTTAGACTGAAAGGAAAATTTTATAAGACGGTGGTGAGACCTGCAATGCTATATGGCGTTGAATGTTGGCCGTTAAAAGAGAAGCATAATAATAGGTTAAGTGTTGCCGAGATGAGAATGATTAGGTGGATGAGTGGCTTTACACTTGGAAAAAATGTGAAATGAATATATCCGTGATAGGGTTGGTGTAGCTCCTGTGACAGACAAAATTACAGAAAGTAGTCTTAGATGGTTTGGTCACATTAAACGTCGACCATCTGATGATCTGATTAGGAGAGTAGATGTTTTAGATTCGACTTGTGTTAAGAAAAGCAGAGGTAGACCTAGGAAGACTTGGGATTATTGTATTAAAAATGATTTTAATTTACTAGAACTAGATGAAAATATGACACTAAATAGGACGCAATGGAGAAAAATGATTCATGTAGCCGACCCACGTAGTGGGATTAAGGCTTTGTTGTTGTTGTTGTTGTAGATGTTGGACATGTAAATAGATAAGAATTGTGTAGCATGTATAACTGCCTCTAAAATTTAATTGGCACCAAAAAACACTTACAAATTCAATAAAATTTAAGGTACATACATAAATACCACCCAATTCCCATGTATTTGCATATCCAATTACTTTTTACATTCATACCACCCTAATCTTTTATATCACAACAAAAATATTACCATTTTAAACTCTAAGAAAATGAAATGTAACTTTTCATCCATGGGTAAGGTGGCATGTATATAAAAATTGAAGTTTAGGTGTCAGATAAGTAAACACATAGGAATTGATTGGTATGCATGTAAATCTTCCTAAAATTTAATTAGCACTAGAAAGAACTCTTACAAATTCGATATCTTCACGAGAAACTTTCTTGTTATCTCCGTTTGCAGTCAAAGTAGATTCTGCTGCAGGAGCATCACCACCTCCATTATTCTGACGGTTACCTTGAAATTCTTGTGAAGGTGGTTGAACTTCTGCGGCACATGGAGAATCCTGTAAAAAAACAAAAAAATTCATGGACTAAAACCCTAAAGGGTGCCAGTCATACAGCATCAAAAATGATGAAAAGAAGATGATGAAGTTTTATGCACATTATTCTTTAATTTAACCCGCCAACGTTTATTATCAATAACTTATCGCATCCTTCGTTCCCTGATATGATATTGCAAGCATGGGGGCAAAGCGAAAGTGAAAATCGTGATGGAATTTTGACAATTTGACGGATGAAAGTAAGAGAATACGACGTACAATAAGAACCAAGGAGTTAATGAAAAGGAGGTCAAGAGTATCAGGAGGATAAACACTTCATATGAAGGCAGACGAGAGCGAGCGAGAGAGAGGAAGGGAGAACCTCATAGCTGAGTAAGACAACAAATCCCCAACAAGTTTTAGAGAAAATCCATTTATTGTAGGGGCATTTACATCAAAATAGTGGTACTTTTGACGTGATAGGAAAGATTTGAGTGGTATAAAGTAAAGAATAGCTGTTACACGTCTAAATACATAGGAATTGGGTAGTATGTTTACTATGGAGTTTTTTATGACAGGTTGCTTGTTAAATAGCTAGAAGAAATATCAAGAAAATATACACACAAAACAAGCTAAGTAACCATGAGGTATCATTACCTGTGAAGTTTTCATTTCCATTCAGTGCACATGACAATTTTTTGTTTTCAATGCTATAATACTTCAGATGATGATGGCATTATCTCAAGATGAATAGTGCTCCCACAAACATTTTCACCTGAAAACGCACACAAAATTGAACGAAAAATATTACTCAATTATGAAATTAACTATTATAAATTCTCCTATGTCGTCATTAAAACAAGACATAGACTTGGTAGAATTGTCAAAAATGGCATTTAACAAAGTTTTACAGCAGATCACTTTCCCAAATCTCTCAGTTTCAAAGTGAAGTCTTATCCTTGAACATTTCCTTTCAGCTACTAAATATTTAAAGCTAAGGTTCTACTATAGAAGACTATTGGAATCTTAAGAAACCATAATATAGCAACTTTAACTTTCCAAGGATAGAAATAATAAACATGTAACATCAATGTTTAAAATTGGGCAATTGGGTGTTATGGCGTTCTTCATTCATGAGGCTAGGCGTAAGCTATAAATTTAAAAATTGTGTAAATAATAAATATTGTATAAACCATAAAATATAAAACAAGAAATAATATATTAATATTCTAATTTATTAACAAATTAAATGCAATATAACAACATTCAAAGTAAAAAATAATAGATTAAGTAAAGTTTGAAGACACGTTTTAAGACCTTAACATCACATTATGAAATAAGATGAATTATGAAAATATTAAACTATCAAAGTAAGCTAAAAAATCAAAATAAAATACTAAAAATGACAAGGCATAAGAATCAAAACAAATTCAATGTAAGGCTCTCTTCCACTCATACTGCCTCCCACTTAAAAAAGAATATAGTAAGTCATAAAAAATAAAAATATAATAAGTCATCAACATTTGAATGTCTAAATTTAAAATTCCTATTACTCTTATCAATAAATTGACTTTCATTAGAATCATCGGCACAACGAATTATTTATCTTGCACCTTATTCTTAGACGCATCCCCTTCCGCATCCTCCCAACGTCATCCCGACCTCCCTTCATTGTTGCAGCCGCCCAGGATAGCATTTTGGTTGTTGTTTTCTGCAGTTTCAACTATCGACATTGCATTCTCCTCCCCCGCTTCGCTACACCAGCAGCTCCAAACCAGCAACATCGCTGTCGCCACTGCCCAACCATCCTACGTCGCAGTCACTGTTGTCCAAACATCCTATACCGTTGTTGCTGCCACCCAAAAACCCCTTCGCCTTGTTGTTTTCCTACAACCTCACAGATGCCTCCCCCTCCCTTCCGGCATTGGTGTGAATGAGGGATACGCCTCTTATGTTGTAACTAAAAAGATACATATCTCAGTGTCTATTTGATCTGTTAATATCATTATTATTTAATATTTATCAATTTAATTTCAGTTATTACAATCTCCCCTTATAAAATTTTGTCCTCAAAATTTGTAAATCTACTCCAAGCCTCAAATCACTTCTCATTAAGCAGTTAAAACTTACATTATCCATAAATTTCATGAAAGTTTAAATCTCATTCAACAAGATAAAACATAGATATAATAAAACAAAAGGTCTATAACTAAACTCGCATTCCTCATTAACTGAAACAGGGTAATCACATCCGAAGCAAGGTAGCACAAAAACACACCTCTAAAACATAAAACACATTAGAAAGACACTCCACCCCTAAAACATGTAATAAAAGATGAAACTCATCAACCCTCGGTAGCATCAACAACATCAATAGGTTCTACAGGCTCATTATGAGTAAAGGAATGTACTCGATGTCGAACTGGTTGTCTTGGTTGACCTTGAGTAGGAACTAAAGTTATAGACTATCCTTCTCTGCCCGCCTGCAATCTTCTGTGAAGAATTTGACCTAGTTTCCGTTTTTGAGGTTTTCTTGCCAAGTGAGGGACAATACTTTTATGTGTCCAAGTTGACAATATCGGTAACATGTGTTGGAGTCCATCAAACATTCACCCTTATGCTATCGTCCACATTTGACACAAACATTTGACACAAATGACTACAGTACTATGAGAAGTGTCACCATTGAATCTATCAGAACTAAATTTGGGCTTCTTCACATTCAATCCTTCTGATCGATCCACCTGCTCTCCTTCATCAACATTCTTCCTCTTGTGCATCTTCTTACATTTCTAAACGAGCTAAAAATCAATCTTCACTATTCTAGCCCGCTCCACTAACACTGAATAGTCATCGATCCCCAGAGGCACCAACGGCTGCCTGATCGAATCCTTCAATCCATAAAGGAATGTGTAACACTTCACTTCTACAGTAGCTATCAATTGTGGAGTATACCTTGACAATGCAGTGAACTATGCTCCGTATTGCATTACCGACTTATCTCCTTGTATCAACTTGATGAACTTTTCCTGCACTTGTCTTCGCGAGGATAGAGGAACAAACCATTCTCCGAATAACTCAACAAAATTCTCCCAACTTTTCAACATGTAGGGCATAGTGTGCCCATGCCACCACCTTTTAGCTTCTCCATCCAAAATAAACGTAACTAAACGTACTTTCTTTCATCAGGAAACACTATGTTATCCAATACATTTTCTATCCTCATTAGTCAATTCTCTAATTCAATTGGATCTTCAGTTCCCTTGAAAAAATATGGATGCAGATCTTCAAATATCTTCAAATACTTATCCATAACAATTGTATCAAGTAGCGATCTGGACTCATGAATCCGTTGAGTCATCGCCGTCATAATTCGGGTCATAACATTTGTATTAACATTAACAATAGACGATATTTCTTCATTTTCCAACAGAGTCCACTCTTTTATACTTTTGAGTTCATCTCTTTGCCTGAATGGACATAAGTACTTAGTTAGAATTAACTTAAAAAATCAATTTTATTATTCTTATTTTCTTTGTATTTGTCGTAATGAATCTTTCATCAATATTTCATTAATAAATTCTAAACATTGTCTCTAATATCACTTTGTCATGACCCAGCCCGAGGGCTTGAAATTACTAAGGCGAAAACTGACAGTCGGGTTGAGAAAACCTATCTAACAATTTTATTTCAATATTTACATAAAATCCACTAAAACAAAAAAAAAGTCATTCTAATTCATAAAATTTATTTTCTTTACAACAAATGATTCATATTTAACTTTTTACATCTAACATAATAATAAAGTTGAACTATAATACCTATTATCCTGTGCTCCACGGTTTCTGTGCATAAAATCTCTGGGGTCCATCTATTTTATACCTGGTTTTCCTGTAAAAATGTTAACTTATGGGTTGAGCTCAATTACTCATTGGGCAAATAGTTCAAGATTATAATAATTCTCGTTTTAAAATATTTTGTAAAAATTGCAGTAAATAGTAAAAAAAATGACTATGCAGTAAAAGAAAACATTTTCATTTTTTTCATTCATTTATGTTATACTTTTCATTATTAGGAGTCACTATCAAAACGTATACTGTAAAAAAAATATATGTTTAATTATTTTCATGCACGAGTATATTGCATTCCCCTGTCAGTACCATCCAGAAGTGACTCCCGTACACATACATATATCCAATTTTATTCATTTTTTTTGCATTAAATATTTAAAAGAAAACATGTATTTTTGCATTAAAATAAAAGTTGAGAAACAATAAATAAACAAAATTATTGTAAAATAAATCACATTTACCAACCTCAATAGTATAGTCAGATTGTCATATTCCTCAATCCAATTTAATCCCTATTTTGTGGACCTATAATAACAATTAAAACATAATTAACTTAAGTTCAAAGCTAATCTTCTTTCCTATTAATTCTAGGCTTTCTACTATTATTTTCACCATTTATCTATTTAATTAACTATTATTATTCCAATTCAATTTTAAATGTAAAGTTCTTTATTTCATTTTAACATTCATTAATTAGGAAGATAACGATTACTTATTACAAACCAACATTATAATCCTTCCTCTATCTTAACTTCCTCATCAAAATTCCCTAACTCGCAAAGTAGAGTTTCGTCAGGCATTGGTTCTCCACTTCACAGCTGCAACTCTTCCTCCTCCCTTGTAATGGAAGTTTGCATCACCTTGTACCTTCCAATTGAGATGTAATAGCTTTTATCCAGTTCAAGTAACTTTCTATTAACATATTATTTAATTAAACTCATATTCACAAACACACACACATACATATTTCTAATATTATATATATAATTAAATAATTTAATAAAACCTTGATATACTTTTAATATATTCCGTCATTCCTCCAACCCAGCACCACACGAGCACCTTCTCCTTCCTCTTCTTCTTCTTCCATGTGACGACTTCTTCTTCCACCGTCGCAAGAACGACGTCAATCTTCTTCTTCTTTTGTCTTTGGTTGTGACCCAATCCACAAGCATTCATTGCTACAACCTCCTTCTTCCTTCTCTTTTACACGGCTAGGACACGATACTACACACCATCCTCTCCTTTTCCTTCTTCCTCCACTGATTCGCAAGATAATTGCACATTAAACTGCAGCCTCCCTCTCTGTCAAACAACTAGGGCATAAAATCCTCTTCACCGCTTCCCATTCACTACGCCACTAGCTTCACATGATAAGGTCAGTCATACCATTCTCTCCCTCTTCTCATTATCCTCCTACCTTCTTCTTCTTCTACTTATGTTCTTCTGCTTCCTCTGATTCTCACGCTCCCTCTACTTCACTCGCTTGCTCTTCCGATTGGATGGTTGCGATTGGTGTGAATGAGGGACACGAATCTTATGCTGTAACTAAAAAGATGATTATTTAAATGTCTATTTGATTTGTTATTATCATCATTATTTAATATTTATTAATTTAATTTCAGTTATTACAATCACCCTTATTATTGTGGATAAATTTCTCATGTCACCTTCTTTCAAAATTAGTAAGCCTCTAAAGCAATTGGAGAACTTTTTGTTGCATATCCTCCAATAATAAAATCATAAACACCTCATTAAGGGTTTCTCCTTAGCAACATATAATTTAGTTCTTTCAATTAAATTTTGGTTGAAACTGAAATGACAATTTAGGGTTATAGCTAATTTGAGAATGTGGGGATAATTTTTAGTGGAGGTATCAGGTTAGGTAATATGACTTTTAGGTTTAGGAGCAGGGAAAATAAATCATTTAAAATTTAAGTTTTATCGGGTTTTTATAGCAAATAACATCATTTTAAGGTTCCTATAAGGTTTTTAAGAGATGAATCTAGTATAGAGATGGTTGTGGAATAGTAAGGAAATGAGAATATGTGAGATCAATTGCATTTGGCAGAGAAAAGAAGCATTCGGTGCTGTCCATGCTGAAAGCAATAAAGAAAATGACAAAAAGTTGGCTCCAAAGAAGCACGATTGTCAGCACAAGGAAGATATACAACGCTCCTTAGAACAAACCAAAGAAAAAGGTTGCTCAAATTAGGTTCCACATAATATATTTATATTAATACCTAAATTAAACTCTAATTAAAAGAAAAAAATAGAGAATAATGGTCCACATTACCCAAACAATCAAAATAGTCGAAAACTCCCAGTACAACACCCCTCATGTGATGGGAACCCGTCCCTGTTTGATCTGCAATAGTGGGATCCCACGGCCGCAATATTCTACAATTCCAACTCTCGTTTCAATGGCGCTTGCCCCAAAGATCCTCATCTACTTCTTAACATTGATACACTAGTGTACTAAGTGGTAAATCATACCTACTTGAGCTTCCCGAAAGCAAACTTGGGGCAACACTGGATAAAAATGAATTCGGCTGCCTCAAAAAAGATAAACTTTATCATACAATAACGCAACGTATGTTATTTTGTTATACGTTTGGGCTAAAAGAAAACATGAAAACACATACCAGTGACCCTTGGAAAAAAAGTTCCGGCAATATCATGGGGAAACCTGATAGTGTACGCCAACATCTTACTATACACAGCAAGTCGTCCCAATCACTTGTAGGAGTTGGCAAAGACTTTCAATGCGCTCGAAGAATATAGTATGAGAGTGAATCAAGAGAAGTGCATGTTTGAAGCTAGTTCAAGATTGTTTTGAGAGAACATCATCACCAAAGAGATTTGTACAAACTAGAAAAAGTTCAAGCGGTGTTGGGGGCACAACAAATCAGATCAATAAAAATGTCCATAAGCTAACTAACCAAAAGTTTGTTGGGTCTAGCCACTTCATCTCCTTGTCAAGTGAAGAATGAGCTTGACTCTTCAAAGCCATCAAGAAAATAAAGATATTTGAGAGGAAGTTTAAATGTGCGGCAACGGTCATAAAGCTAAAGGAATTGCTCACCTCATTGCCTTTCATCAGGAACCCTAAAGCGACAGAGATTCCATACAAAGGGAAACTGCCAGCAACTAATGCACTACTAAATCATCCCTCCATCAACAATCTAAAGCAAAGGTACCCATTGGTTGATAAGTTGGCATTGACAATTGTCATGTCCGTCCAGAAGCTTAGAACATACTTCCAAGTACATCTAATTCGGGTTGACCACTCTATGCCAACAATTATAGAAGCCAAAATTGTTCAGAAGACGATAAAAAAGGTCAATTATGCTGAGTAAAAAACTTAACTATGTCACTCGCCTTGCAACAAAAGCACAAATCCTGGCTATTTTCCTTGCAAAAGTGTCAAGTAGAGAAAAAAGGAGAAAGAAGGTGCATAAACCATTAATACTGATTGAACATCGAAAGGAAACTATTCAAAAGTTAAAATCTTATTAACCAGTCCGCGAAACGTACCCATCACTGCAATTATCAAGTTGGGATTAAAGAAAAATAACTAAGCAAAATATGAAGTGATGCTTGCTGGACAAACGATGGATCTCAAAATAGGGATCAGAGGCCTAGTGATGCCTGTAGAATCGTAGCTCATGGGGAACCAAGTTTGTAGATCCTACACAATGAGGGACCCAACACTAAAAAAATAACTTAAAGACTTAACAAAAGTCAATCGATTCAAAGCCTAGCAAGAACCACCAGTAGAATACCATACAATAAACTAGCTGGCCAAATATGATAACCCTAAGCAACCAGGAAAGAATTCACCTACTTGTCAATCGACAAACCTAAGATGAATCGGTTGAAAGAATCATTGAGATGGATGGATGAAATTAAGTTCTATCTCATGTATAGGACTTTGGCGTCTAGATGTAAAAAAAGATAGATCAAATTTCAAGCAGCCAAGAATTTTTTGACAAACAATATCCTTTCTTGAAAGAGATTCTTGAGAATCTCCTTGTGCTGATAATAAATGTAAGTGTTAGAAGAGATTCACTCGATATAGTGAGACCACTCAACAGAAGTCTTCTTAGCCAAGAATGCATTCTATAATCTATGGCCAATCATAAAAAAATATGTCAAAATTTTCTACAAAAAATAGCAAGCTTGTCAGGTCCATTCCAGTGGTTAGAAGTCTTTATTAGGTTCAAGCTCCATCTTGCTACATCACTGACAATGTCATTCGATTTAATAACAAGAAGATTATTGGATTCTATAAAAATCGAGACATCAAATTGAAGTTTTCCTCTATTAGCCCCTCATAGATGCATGGACATATCAAAGTCACAAACAAAAACATCATCAATTTTTGAAGAACTTTTTCAGACACTAGAAAGGGGGTCTAGATAGCAAAGCTTCCAGCCATCTTATGGACAACCTAGACCATTCCATCAATTATAATCAAGAACCTTTTTACCAAAGCATTTGGAGCCAATGCTATTATGTTTGTTGAACTCTATAACCAAACCGAAAGGACCATGGATGTCATATGACCAGAATGCAGAAATTATGACCGTCAAACATGATTTGCTGAAGGGATGGCAATCAAAAACCGCTACCCACCAGAAGCCTCATGCCAATGAATACATAAATAAGCACTCCTAACCAAAAAGATTCCAATAGAGGGACCTCATTTTAAGAAAGGCCAAAGAGGCTGAAGCAAGCAAGGTGACTAGAAAATTCACCTCCAATTGGTCAGGTTTGTAGCATCGCAAGGTGATTTTTGACATTCAACCGAGTGACAACAGAGCAAGGGGATCCAACCCAAGAGGACATGATGCCCTTCACTTGCAACAAGAGCAAACCCTTGATAATAAGTATACACATACTAGACTATAATTGACTATTGTCATTTTATAAACTCAATTATATAGTCATGTTAAACACTACATTGCCCTTTGTCCTATCGACTTAGAACTAAAATATGGGCCTATTTCTTTCAAGCATGACTTGTACGTTTCATAAAAAGTAAAATGTTTTAATAATATGCATTATGGCACAGACTCAAGACCAATATAATACTTAAGGAGACTCCAATAGCTCATGTAATTCAAACAACCAGTCAGTGCAACGATAGCGTTTGAAAAAAATTTAACTGCTCAATTTCCCAGCAAAATTCTACAACAGTCCAGCCAAATTTCAAAGGAGACAATGCAAACATTTGACCCAGTAGAAATTTGACTATTCAAATCAAACTTGGATACCATTTCTTATTCTTACCTATTATTAAAATCATAGATCATTAAAATGGGAGCAAAAAACCTTTCTTAGATCCTTACCATTTCGCTTAAAAAATTAACAGATAGACCAACCAAAACGAATAATATATTCTTTCAATCACTGAAGAAAGAAAATTTAAATGTGACTATCAATCGAAATAAATACAGGATCAATAAAAATAGGGAAAAAGAGGCTTCCAACTTTTGGAGAAGCTCTCCTTCATTTGATTGACACCTCTTCAACACACCTGCTAAGGTTGCTGTGATTATCAAAGAACCAAGCATAGTATGAGGGATTCAAAAGAGAACACATTTTGACAATGCCCAACCTATTCCTTAATGTCGCATTCATAGCTCCTTGAGCATCTTGGTGTGCGCATCCAATCGGCTAGGTATGTCATCCCAAAGCTACTACCACAAAGGTTGACTGGGCTCATTATCCTAAAGCTTGCGGCTGGGATCGCATCCTAGCTGTTGAAAATGTCGGGGGCACTCAAGTTAGGTCTATCATGTGGAAATTTGTACCAATGTTGCCAGTCGCCTTCCTCTAGGCCAAAAACTTTTATGTAATCGCCCGAAAAAAATAGTGAACATTGTTAATTTCCTCTTACTCTTGAGGACTCATCACTCGTCACCCGATAAAAATACATATGTGGCAACCTCTGCAAGTTCAACAGCAATCTTGGCATACATTGCCTCCCATGTTGTGACCTCCTTCATCAACTTGGCAAGAGCATCCTTTATGTTCTTCAGCACAACCTCTACAATAATTTTTTCCTTCTTTGCAATAGTCCCCGCAACCATATCTTTTGCAAGCTCCATCATTGTTTTCTCGGCGACCTCCAACGTCGCCTTCATTTGGCCTCCAACTTCACTTTTTAGTGTGGCGTCTTTCTTGACCTTCAATAAAGCCTCCACTTTTGTCTTCATGACCAATTCCACCACCTCCAGATCCTCCCTTTCCTTCCCCATTTCCTCATTTCTATTCCTTAGAATCAACTAAAACTTTTACCAACCCTGAGATGTCGATTATGCACGAGAAGACATGAAGGATCATAAAGGCAAGTTGTCACAAAGTTTCAAAATTGACAACATATCTAACTCTTATGTCCTATAAATAGCCTCATAAAGCTAAAGAGGAAGATGTGACATTTGTTTCTTGGTGTCCAATCAGGACTGTCCAGCTGGTTTGATGGGTTTATCCCTCAAACCTAGCGCAGCCCATCGAAAAAAAGGGCAAGTCAAGTCCCAATGTTCCTTGTTTAGTTCTATGTTGCTCCGAGTAAATCATCAAGTTCATATCCAACCCACATCGCCATCCCGAGAATATTTTGAAGACTTACTCGTCCAAAAATTTTGTTTGTTTTTGAGTCAAAAGTTGATCATAACGGTAATCATTTGCCTGAACAAAAATTATGCCGAGCTATTATGTTTGACAACTAAAATGGCACGTCATAATTGTAGCCCACCTACTACTGCATGGCAAAAAGCTAAATAGCCCATGATGGTCATATAAAATAACAACCATTCTATGGCCACTATCTTCTCCAACACTAAGGACACTTGGCAAACATGCCTCATTTAGCAAATTCAATGAAACATCCTCTAAAGCCTTAGAAAGAGGGAGTGATCATGCTAGGGGCTCAACTTATTGTTTCTTTTTTTCTTATCATTCTTCCTAGTGTTGTTGCCTCTTCTTCTTCTTCTTCAAGCAACATTGTAATAAAAAAGGCTAATGAATTCTCTAGCGAATGTAGGTGGAGATCACCAAACTAATAACAACACTTTGCTTTTATTTGTGTAATCTCTCTCACTAATCTTGCCTCTTTTCTGCTAGAAACACTTTTCATCAACCCAAGAAAGCTAATTTGAAGACTCAAATTGATCCACTCTTATCTCTTGGAACTAGAAGACTAGAGTTCGATCCTCTCTCAAACTTGCACTAAGAACTTTTGTTTATTACTTGCCTTATCCTTACTCGCATGGACTTTTGTTATTATATTACTCCATTGATGATATTTCACGGATTACTTGGGTTCACTAACAAAATTGTCACTCAAAAGTCCATTTCTTATAAAAATTTTATAAAGAAATAAAATGTTAATTTTCCAACTTAATTAAAAATGTATACTATGATAATACTTCAGAATTCATGCAATTTCAATTTTTCATACAGTGCTATGTCAATTTTAATTTTTTTTATCAAACTTCACGGTTTCTATGCCTCTCAGCAATAGTGTTGCAAAATGTAAAAAGTGCCACCTTTTTAATGTTATATAAACCTTGATGTTTTACAAAAATGATGTCTTGACCAATAATTATCTCATCAATCAAATTCCTTCTCATTTTCTCTACATCTTACCCATCTTTACTCTTTATCCTATTTAAGTAGTCTTTCCACTTTACAACAAAAATCTTTAACTTGTGTCTGCCTTGTTCATGCATTTTGTTCCCATCAGATTATCTCCATAAACAATTTGATGCATCATCCACTGATAATTTCATGCTATTAAAGGTTACTATGTTGTGAATTCTTTACATGATATTTCTATACTTTCGTTGAGGTAACATTCCATTAAACTACATCTTTTTTTCTCCCTCCTCAAGCTTCGAGCCTACTTCACCATTGATTCTTCTTCATCCAAAAGTTGGTCTTCCTACCTCTAAATGTCCTATACGAAATTGATATGTTCCGACCTCAAAATTGGCATGCTTTTCAAATTAGGGCAAACACAAATATTCTTCAATCAATCAAATAACTCAACAAGAATACAAAAGATAAGCACCTACAATTCAAGAGGTAGGTGATCTCTCCCAATTCCGACAATTTGAGAGGTAAGAAACCTCTCCAAAACCCTAAACCTAAGACTCACAATCAAATCTCAGGCATAAAACTAACACTAGACAAAACAAGTCAATTTATACCCAATAATAATAATAATAAAAGTCAAAATTACCCTTAGGTGTACAAAAGACAAATTTGCACTTAGGCTAAGCACCAACATAACAATGCTCCCCCCCAAAAGGCACCATGTCCTCAAGGTGTGAAAAAGTGAGTGTTCCTCCTCCCCCACAGCTGTCTCTATTTCTTCATTCCTTGCCTCCTTGTCATGCACTATAAGAACTTTTAATTTTTTATCTTTGAAACGATGTCATGGGGTAAACTTCTCATCACACTGAAAACAGAATCTGACTCACTTCTCCCGAATCTCTATTTCTGTGAGGCACTTGAGTGTTGTTCCCCGATGTCGTCCATTATTCATGTTATGGGTAGCCTCCCTCAGAACTTCCACTGTTTGAGCTTTTAATAACGTCGTGGTTATAACAGTTCAATACAACGCTTCATCTGCGTTGCTCTTGTCGGCCTTCTTCATCTGATTCTTGTACTCTATCATCTAAGCTAGTTATATCATCTCCCTCAATCTCTGCGGTCTCAATAATTAGAGTGATGCGGGTATGTTGAGCTTTCAAATTGTTTATGTTGAGCTTGAGACCCTTCATTAAATTTCCCTCCAATCGTGCTTCAAAAATCCCCATCAGCCATCCCAAAAATAGCTCAAATCTCTTTTTGTATTTCATGACAGTCCGTTCCTGAGTCAAAGCATAGAATTGTTAGTGTGGGTCTACTTCCCCAATTGCTAAAAAACAATCTAACAATTCTTAAATTTCTCCCACGAATGAATCAAATAGCTACTCTCTTCGCTTAAATCAGGCTATAGCTTTCCTTTCCAAACATAACCATGTCGTCATGAGTTTCTCATCCCCATCTAGCTCATTCAACGCGAAGTATTGCTCCGCCTGATACATCCACCCATGTGCGACTTCCCCCTCAAAGATCAGCATCTTCAACTCCCTAACGCTAACATCTTCACTCCAACTTTCTCTTCTAACATTGTTTCACTCCACGTATCAAGGGTAAAACTCCCTCCTTCGAACTTAATCAAATCCCCTCCTTGCTTCTCACCTTCTTCGTGCTCCTCCATATATCTTGCATAATCTCTTTTCCATGTTTCGGCGGCCCAACCGCCTCCATCAAAAATCTTTAATTCAACCCTAATTGAAGCCCTGACAAGGGGGTTTCGTGATGGTGGATGTTTTCCTCCTCATGTTCCTCACATTCCTCATGTTCGATCTCTTTTCCTTTTGATCTTGCCATGGATTCTCCAGTCAATCTTTGGCTACGGTTTGCAAATTGAGTTGTCGGCGAGGTCTTTGATTGCATCTCAATGAGTCTCTTCAACATCTCTCAAATTTCCCCCATGCTCTCGAATCGGTCCTCCAGTCAGTTCTCTATAAAAGAGAATCTCTCCTCTATGGTGGCGAACATTTCTTTCATCCCATATTTGGTTTGATTCATCTCTTCCACTAATTTCTTCTCTAAATCATCCACTTTCTTTGATGTCATCTTTTCCAAAAAAAATTTCAATCTCAAATACAATTTATATAACCTAAAATCTCATTATCTCTTCTCATCTAGCTCTTATCACAATTGTACATCATATCAATGTTTCCGGATCAGATCAATCCTGTCCTCGCTTCCTAGAGCACCCACCGCGACTGTACGCGCACAGATCGGCGTGATCCCAAAATAAGGGAGCTTTTGGTCTCTTTTCGTCGTGATCCCCTCGATCCATAAGATGACAACTTCGGGTCTCTGTTTGTCTTGATCCCTTGCGTTGGGTGTAACCCTCAAAATCGTGACTGTATCGACAAGGTTCAATCACTATAGTCACGATCCATTTGTTTTCTTCCAATGATCGCGACTGTATCACAGGAATGGTCTATAAACCTGCTACAATATCTGAATGTACGCTCAATCCTAATGCCGCTAGCTCCAAATCACAATTGTATCATCGAGGAGGTGCTGCGATCTTGCGACTATGCTGACCCCATCACTAGGTTCACAATATGTCGGGATCTTGTGCATTTTTTTCCATTTGGATAAAGGCGCGGAAAGACGTTCCCGTAGTTGAAGACTCGACATTCAGCAATCCAATGGTTTCTTCAAAGAATCTTGCTATGATACCGATTTGATTTGATCCCAACTCAAAATTAGCATGTTTTCCACAAAAATTAGG
>NEWO01000063.1:19251-76653 GCA_003013225.1 Phalaenopsis aphrodite
TCCTTACATTCCGATACTTTCTTTTGAGAATTGACCTACATTTCAATTCTCATTTCTGAATCAATCCGACATCTCTGATTCATTACATTTGAGGTCGGTCCTTACACTCTAACTCTCTCTCTCTCTTTTTGAGTTAATATTTGTATTTCAATTCCTACCTCGGGGTCAACACTTAAATTTTAACTCCCATTCTTTGGAAATCTTTGAAATTTCATAACTCAAAGTCCACTCTCCAATCCCCAGTGAGAGTCCCTACTTCCTGACTTGATTAAGCACACAATCTGCTAATTCTCCAGCAGAAACAAATCACACACACAACTCTACACGTACTTCTGGGTTTGTTGACTTAGGAGTCTGTATTGGTTTCTGTTGATCTCGTCGGTCAACGCCAATACGCACGGTGTGCTTGCCCAGCACACCACACTTATTGGGGGTCCATTTGTTGACCTCATTTTTGGTTGAGGTTTAGTTTTTCCTCTTTAGTAGCCTAGGGTCTAGCCATAGGACATTTCCTGTTGACTATTCCTAGGAAACTAGACATGGAACCCTCACCACTAGAAATTTCAAACCCTTCTCCACTCAGCTTGAAGTTCCACATATTGGTCATAACCTCTAAACACTTAGTAGGTGGGGTCACTGTGAGGGAAACTCGGGATGAGTCACCCTTAGAATTGCTGGACCTTAGGGTTGACCCTGGGTGTTGGTATGGAGCTAAGACACTCACTACACTTACCTCCACTCACATTCACTCACAACCCTAAACACAAATTTCTAGCTTAGATCCCTTGATCTTTTGGGATACTCATGTAGATGGTCCCCTAAACTTAGTAGCCCTAGGGTTATGGTCTGGCTAGAACCACTACATAGAGGACCCAAAATGGGGTTTCCATTGGTCCATGGCTTATTGGTGATGTTTGGTACCTCAAATCTACCAAAATACCCATCTTGGCCTTTTACCCCTAAAACACCCCTTAATTACCAAAATACCCCTCTTGGGCTCAAAATCCCAAAAATTCCCAAAAAATACCAATAATCCCAAATATTCCTAATTTCATTCCTCTCAACTACCCTATGATCCAATTTGGCCAAATTGACCATCTTTAACCAACATCCCTAAATTGCCCTTTGAAGGCTCAAATTTTCCCAAATCCAACTCAAACGTCCATCAATTTGATCTTAATTGACCCCAATTCCAATCCTAAACTCAAATACACTTCTGATATGACCAAACTAAACCAAATCCAAGCTCTATTGGTCCATGATTTGAGCCCAATTTTGATTTGGGTCAAAACCCCAATTTTGACCATATGACTTTATCTCACCAGATTGAACCCATAGCTTAGTCAATTGGCCTCAATTAATGTTGCAAAATCTTTATGACATTCCAATACATCAAAAGCAACCATCAATTGGCATTGGTGAAGCCTCAAATTCATTTGATTTTGGCCTTAATCCAAAATTCCCAAATTTAGCCTCAAATTGGCTAAGTCCCTAAATTTCACCCAATTGATTGCCTTAACCTCCAAATTTGCATTCAATTCATGTTGGAAACTCTTCATAAGGTCCATATTGACCAATTATAACAATCAATTTGGACTTAGCCCAAGGCTAACCCAAGCTAGACCCAAGCCTAGCCCAAGATGACCAAATTGATTAAAGTTCAAAATTTCCTTCAAATTGACCTTTCAATGGAACTCAAAACCACTTCCATCCTTCACCAAAGTTGTTACTTGTAATCATCTACACCAAATTCAATAATCAATTGAGCCAATTGACATGGATAACCTAGCCTAAACCCAAGTTTTGGTCGTTTGCACCCACTTGGACCCATGCACTAAATGTGACTTAACCACCCTAAAGCCACCAAATTAACTCCACCACAGCCATTAGTTGGACTTAGTGACCAGTCCAAACACCATGAAACCACCTAAATCAAGCCATGGGCCAAAGGTCCCCCAAAATAATGGATCTTATTTCCAAAAATGCACATGTTTAGGATATCTTTGCCAAATCCAAACACATTTGCATTAAATTGCTGTAATGGATTCCTCTGGGTTCCCTGAGCTCCTAGCCACCTCCCCCTGGCCGGCCGGCCAGCCTAGTGGCTGGAATAGCCCAAAATAGAGAGTCACCCCCATGGCACCTCACCCAAATCAAACCTAGAGGTCAGCTCATCCAAATCAAATTGAAGAGCTCCTCTGCCTTCCACCTAAGCACCACAATGCACCCAAACTTATGCCCTGAGAGCCAACCCATGACCATTTTTATAAAAACTCACCTCCCACGGCCATGGGAGGTGTGCTGAAAATTTCTCAGAGAGGCCTCTCCAAACTTCACACAGAGCTTCCTTAAGATCCCCTCAGTGCATCCCAACCATTTTCCCTCATCCATTCCCATTGTCGGATCTCAATTTTGAGCTTGAAATCCTATCAGAAACCAGGACAGAACCCAATACACCTCCACACTTCACTAAACTTCAATTGCTTGTGCCCATACCTTTACAAGAGTGAGAGAAGCCAAAGCCCCATCGAATTCCCTTCCCACAGAGCCTCTACCATAGCTTTAGACCAACACCTGAAATCAAGCTTGATTGAATTCATACCTAGACCTTACACTAAGGCCAGGGACTCAATCCTTAGCCTCCTTGGACCCCAACGAATGTGCCGAGCACCTCTGATCGAAGCTTCCCTTCTCAGAGCAAAGGTATAAAACTCCTCCTCCTCCCGAGCTTATTTTGATTCTCCTTTTACTTAAGCTTGATTTCATGGCACCTTAGCCGTATGGATGTGTTCGTCTCACTTAGATGAGTCCATATGATCAAACCTAAAGTAATTTGGTTGAGTCTAGGCCAAGATCTTAAGGTTTTAGTGTGGACGGGCACGGGATCATTCTATCGGGGACGATGATGGGGAGCCGTTCGATCAAGCGTGTATCAAATGGACGGGGGAAATCGAGCCGGACAGCGCTTTGGGACATCAACCGCGGGCCGAGTCAGCAGCTACGTGGACGGCAGCGTACAAGCAGAGCGCCCACGCATGCCTTCGGAGCTACCTAGGATCTAGTTAGCACGCGTTGTTTAAATAGATAAATAGGGTTTTTTCCTATTTATTTAAATACCCTTAACTTCAAAAATACATAACTTTATGTAGAAAAATCACAAAAATAAAATAAAAATACCCTCTTGCTCAGTGAACAGAGGAGAATAATGTGGAGTAATCTTCAATTCTATTTGATGCATAAAATATTTTTAATTAATTAAACACTATTTGGAATTATTTGATTCTCCATGCATATTGGCACATCATCTTGGCTTGAAATTTTTACATGTTGTATCCTCTGTCAGGGGAAATATTCTATGATTTTTTCAAAGTCAGGGAAAATCCCTATAAAGAGACTTATATTTTTTAAGATATTTCACATCATTTCCTTAAAATAATCACGGAAATTAACATATTGTTTATTAAATCCCAAGAAAATTCTGAAGGTCTACCATGACCAAAGAAACCTTTGAAAATAATTTCATGGGTCAAGTTATTTAAAACATCCTTAAATTTTCCAAATACTAAATCACTAAAGTAATTAATTTTGAAAAATGTAAACATTTAAATGACTTGATTTTTTATCTCCACTGTGATTTATGATCCAGAGAACTCATCATAAAAGTTTCAAAATATTTTGAGTTCATTTGATAACTTAAATTGATTTTTAAAGATAAATACCACTCTTAACACTTAAATGATTTTTTAAAAATCAAAATATAACTCAAAAAATTACGAAACTTAGATTTTTGAGTTCTCTGTGATCAGGGGTATTTTCTAAAAGTAAAATGATACTTAAGATAAAAACTTGATTTTTAGCCTATTCTAAATATTTAAATAATTAAAAATTCTTTAAAATCATAAAAATAATATAACTCATTGAAATGTTCTAAATTATTTCTTAATCACCTAGGAATAATTAGAATATTTTTCCTAATTTTCTAAATAAAGATATTGAATTTCATAGCTTAAAAATAATTTTTTAAAAGGCTAAAAATGAGTTTTCACTAAAATAATTCCAATAAATCAATGAAACATAAAATATATATATATAATTTGCTCCTTTGAGTTCTTTGACCTTAGAGAGATTTTTCAAAAATGCAAAACTTAATTTTCACAACTTAAAATATTTTATTTTTATTAAATAACCCAAAACTTAAAATAATTCTAACAATTATAGAGAATTCAAAAAATTGTGAAATTTTTATATAAAGGCTCCTCTGGTCTAGGTCTACATCTAGCAAAAATTTCAAGGGATTATAATTTACCTTTGTCAAGTTAGAAATTTTATTTGAAAAATCCTATTTTTGCATTAAACTAATTATATAAATTAAATTAAATTTTGAAAAATCACATTTTCTCCTCTGATTTCCCAATTGACCCATGAATGAGGTAGGATAAAAGTTTCAAAGTCATTTGAATTGAATTTGACAAATTATGAAGTGTTAGAGCCTTAGGGGTAAATGTGTAATTTTGGAAATCTTGCCCTAATTAACATTTAGGCTTAATTCAAGGAGGGGAATGGGTAACCTCTAATCTTAATCAATTTATTTGTTGTTTGAAACACAAAGGGGTTAATTGGTAGAAACCAATCTCACTTTTTTAACCAAGATTAATAAATTTCTAAATTATCAATATTTGGAAGCTTATTAAAATTAAATGATCCTGGACTTAAGGGTATGACTTCTGAAGTCAATAACTAATCAATTTAATACCCCTATGTTAACTTTCAAATAAAATTCAAATCATGAATCATGACCACTTAAAACTTAACCTTTTCAAAACTAATTATGACACTCACGTAGGTCTTAAGGGCTTAGTGGTGACTTAAGCTAAATCAAAATTGACTAAATGAGGATTAGAGAAATAAACATAACTAAATCAAACATCCTTGACACACCACTAAGCCCAATTAGCTAAGTGTCCAAATTACACTAACTTGCCCCTTCAAGGGTCTTCACCCACATAATTCTTAAATTGGATGATAAGTGATAATTACCCTATTCGTAGGGATAATTGGGACATCAATGTTCACTAAGCATTAAGGATATTTACAAGATGAACCATTAAGCAACATTACAAGTTTAAATGGACTCGAGGCTTTTCACTAGTTGGTGAGAGGGGAACATGGACCTGCTTCCCTCTCCTAACTTGTTGGATACCTCAGAGGCCTATTAAACTTAATATTTTAAGCTTAATGAAATCATCGTTAATTAAAATTTTAAAGACTTACCAAAATACAACATAGAGTTAGGAAAACCCCTCAGAACTCTACTTTTCCTGCTCTTCATAAATGCTCTCACAAGCATTTTCAAGTTTCAGGTGGTGGAAAGAGAAGACTTGCCAGGTACGCTTTTATAGTTGATAGTACCGTCTTTCTTCTGCCTTTTCCTTACATGTTTCATGCTTGCATTTACCTACATAAACTTGCATGTTAACTATAACCAAAACGAAAACTAAAATCAACCAAGATAAAATTCACTGCCACAACATTCAAGATATAAAAGAACTCAAAATTTAATCACAAACATCACATAAAAAACCACAACTTCAACTTAATTAAGATGTCTCTATCGGATGATCGGGAATCTCTCGGAGGAGGTAACCTACGGTTGCTAACAAGGCTTCCCACGATTTAAATGAAATTATGGAACTCATTAAGTTGGGTTTAGTAAGTTCATTTGTACTAAGTGAATCCAATAGAAAATAGTGGTGCCGGTACGAGGGAACCGTAGGATCCTAACCGGTGTCGCTCTAATCAACTTTAATATTCCCTCATAAAATTTAAAGAACTTCAACCATAGGGCCACCTGATTTGATATTATAACTTGACACACTAGATAACTCAAACTCGTCGCGGCAAGGAGCCTGGAGCTAGCTTGGTCGGTAGCTCGGCCATCTTCAACAGCAAAATCTTTCTTCCCCAGCTAAACTTCCTTAGACTTAAACAACAAAGCCATAGGACTTTGAGGTTGCTTGCTTATGCAACATAAATCCTCACCTTATCTTTAGGCCTTTGCATAGCCCTACTATACAATATAAGCCCTAACTCGTCTTAGGATTTTGAGGTTGTCGTTTGTCACGACCTAAACCCTCACATCTTCCAGGCTACTTGTGTGACCATTTCACATGAATGTAAGCCCTAACTAATAAAATTGGCAGGATGAAAGACCTAAATATTTCTCCTCAAAACTGAAGCCAAACATTAGGATAGCTTGGGAAGTCACCGAGGTTCTCCTCTAGATCCATGACATCCCCTAGTTCTTCTTCTTTTGGATTCTACAATAAAATTTTCCAAATTTGAACCAATCCCCTTTCACACCTCTACGTCCAATTTCGTTGAAGAGTCATACCCTTTGAAATCCCTTGAAGTTAATTTTTCTTGATTTTTATCGAAAGTCTTCTTAAGTTACTTTGGTCATTTAAGATGTAATTAACTATAGGGGCTTGCCCTTACAGGAAGCATGTCTGAACCCAGCTTAATATAAACCCTATTTAATCTTTTATATTAAATAGGGGAACTTGTCGGCAAATACAAAGGTTTTGCAGACCAAACGGACGTCATGCTTTCCTTAGTTTATTTGATCGAGCCTCATCATCAATTCTTGTGTTTATCCTTCGGGATAGATACAAGATTTGAGGTACAGTACTCTTTCATTTTAAACTATGAAAAATATGGGGTCAGTTTGATTTCATACTTCAACGTCCTTCCGAAGCGGGCGACGGGATTTTGATTCCAGCGACCGACAGCTTCTTACGGGCAACCCCACAAACCAACCCGAAATAACGCCGACAGCTCCTAACTTCTCTTATAATAGTAGGTGGTGGTAGGCTTTATATAACTTAAATTTTGGTAGGATCTATTTTCATGCAATTTTCTGAAATATTATACCCAATCACAATTCCTCCTGTAGCCATAAATTGGGATTTTTCCCAGTTTAATATGAGATTAGTCTTTTCACATCGTTCTAAAACTTTCTCTAAATATATTAGACATATTTTAAATGAAGTTCCAAATACAAAAAAATCATCTATAAAGACTTCAATTTATTTTTCAATTAAACCACTAAAAATTGACATCATACATCGTTAAAATGTTGCAGGTGCATTATATAATCCAAAGGGCATTCACCAAAAATTAAAAGTTCCATAAGAACTAGTAAATATTGTTTTCTCTTGACCTTCGAGAGCAATATGTATTTGATGATAATTGGTATATTCATCTAGTAGACAAAAATATATGTGTCCAGCTAGCCTATCCAACATCTGATCCAAAAAGGGTAAGGAAAATGATCCTTCCTGGGTGGCATAATTTAATTTTCAATAATCTATGCGAATTCACAATCCAGTGACTTGTCTTGTTTGTATTAATTTATTATTCTCATTTGTCACTACAATCTCACCTCCTTTCTTTGGAACACAGTGAATTAGAATCCCCCAAATACTATTTGAAATAAGATATATTATTTCAGCATCTAACCATTTTAAAATCTCTTTCTTGACAACTTCTTTCATCTTACAATAATCTCCTTTAAGGATCAGCTCTTGGTTCATGCTGATCTTCCAATAAAAGTCTCAAATTTTCCAACAACTATTGTTCTTACATATCAGTTAATTCTGAGGATGCTATAATAGTTAATGTAGATAAATCTCCTAAGAATGGAATAATTTAAATGTGTAGGAAGTTTTTCAGTTCTAGTTCAGAAGTTTCTCAATAAATGAAGTCAAACTCTTATTACTTTCTGTAGGATCTAAGTTTTAAAATTTTTCATGAACGTAATCCAAATCTTCTATACTTACTTTCATAGTTTCATCTTGAATTTTATCCTCGTCTTCATATTCCACGTATTCTTTTTCAAACTCCTTTTCGAATGTCTTCTTGAAATATTTATGGCTTAAATATTCATTGATATCCATTTTGAAATACTAGATCTCTTGCCTTTTTGCAGGGTATCTCATTAATTTTACAATATTAAATGTAACATCTTGATCATTAACTCTCATAGTTAGTTCTCATTTCTGCACATCTATCAAAGCTCTTCTAATGGCAAGAAATGGTCTTCCTAAAATGATAGGAATTTCTTTATCTTTCTCCCTATCTAATACAATAAAATCTGAAGAAAAGATAAATTTATCAACTTTTACCAAAACATCTTTTACAACTCTTTAAGGATAGGTAATCTAATGAACAGCTAACTGAGGAGTTACAGTTGTAGGTGAAATATCTCTTAAACCCACCCTTCCAAAAATTGATAAAGGCATAAGATTAATACTGGCTCCTAATCACATAAAGCTTTTTTAAAAAATCTTTCACCCATAGCACAAAGAAAAGTAAAACTTCCAGGATCTTTAAGTTGCTTAAGAAGCTTTTTTTGAATTATAGCACAACACTCCTCACCAAGTACAACAGTCTCATTATCTACAAACTTCCTTTTCTTATTAAGTATATTCTTTATGAACTTCACATAGCTTGGCATTTGTTCAAATGCTTCCAAAAAGGAAATGTTTATCGTCAATTTCCTCAATATTTCTAAAAATTTTAAAAATTGGTTATCATTGTTTTTCTATTTCAATCTTTGAGAAAATTTAGGTGGTGGTCTTTCTACTATAATTTTCATTAGTTTAATATGACATTCCGACTTAAAATGAAAATCTCCACAAGATTTTTCATTTTCTACCTCATCTTTTTCAACTTTAACTTCCACTTTTTTTTTGAACTTTGGCTTTCAATTCTTTTCCACTTTTCATTTGAATAGCCTTAATTTACTCTTTATTTTGATCTTTAGGATTTACTTCAACATTACTATACAACGTTCCTGGAGGTCTATTGTTAAGTGCAGTAGCAATACATCCCAATTGATTTTCTATATTTCTAATTGCATCTCCTGGACTTTGTAATTGGCTTCCCATTTGTAATACCAATTCTTCCATTGACCACTTTTTCTTCTTACTCTACAAATTATTAAAACCTGGAGGGTAAGAAGGTTTATAAGTTGGATTCCCTTGATTGTTAGGGTTTCCCAATGGGTTCACAACATTGTTTCTCGATTGTTGATTTGCAGCATTAGAGTTATTGTTCCTCCAACTAAAACTTGGATGATTCTTCCAACCAAGATTATAATACTTGGCATAAGGATTATTAGAACAATTATTTATTGCATTTAAGGTCTCAAAAGAATATTGAGATTATATCATTTGTCCCAATGAGTTTTCCTCAAGCATATGTGATGTCTGAAAATAATTCATTCCATATTGATCTATCTTCTTTGATATAACATCTATTTGGGTAGCTAACATAGATATTGCATCAGAATCATGAATACTAGCTACTCTTTTTGGATTTACCCTTTCAGAAGGATATTAAAAATTATTAGTTATCATCTCTTCAATTAGAGAATATGCTTCATCGAATGGTTTTGACATTAATGATCCACCACCTGCAGTGTCATTTATCGATCTAAGACATCCAACAAATCCATCATAAAAAGTTTTAATTATTAACCAATATGGCAACACATGGTGTGAACACTTTCTAAGGAGATCTTTAAATCCTTCACAGGCTTCATAAATTGATTCCCCTTCAAAGTGACAAAAAGATGTAATATTGTTTCTAAGCTTAGTAGTTTTTAAAGATGGGAAATATTTAGTTAAAAACTTTTGTGATAAGTCTCCCCAAGTTCTGATACATCTAGGTACTAACAAATTTAACCACATCTTAGCTTTATCCCTTAGTGAAAAAGGAAAAAGTCTAAGTCTGACGGCATCATTTGACACTCTATCATATTTAAAAGTAACTCATAATTCTAAAAAACTAGCAAGGTGTAAGTTAGGATCTTCAATTGGTTTTCCCTGAAACTGATTATTTTGTACCATTTTGATAGTAATAGGTTTAAGTTCAAATGAATTGATCGCTACAGTAGGGTTTTGTATACTCAAATGAATTTCATCTAATGTAAAATTAACATAATCTCTTAAAGGTCTCTGATGATTTTCATTTTCATTTCCAGCATTACTTAAGTTGCAAGTCATTTTGTTAAAATGATCTATTTCCTTTTTTTGTTTTCTAATTTTTCTAATTGTTCTTTCTAATTCTGAATCGTAAGGTACTAAATCTTCAGATCTTACACTACGCATAAACAAACATAATAAGTATTTTAAATAAGCAAACACACTATAATATAAAAATATTCAAACTAAACTACAAACACATTTTTTTTAGTTTAAAAATAAAATTAATTTAAATTATAAAACAACTTACTACTACTTTCCGTTATTTCCCCATAATGAAGCCAAAAACTTGATGCGGGTGGATTTAGTGTGTTAATTTTGAAAATATTTTTCAATATTACAAAATACACATGGCAAATACAATAGTAAGTATGCAATTTAATCCCAATAAAATAACTTTAATGAAAATAGTTTTATCTTTTAAAAATCTTTAAACTACCAAATCCCCTAAAATAACGCAAGTATATGTATCGCTCAAGTAATAAAGAGCTCTAATGGTGTCATAGATATCGATCCCACAGGGAAGCTGGATATTCTTTTAAGTTCTTAAGATTATAATGCAAACTATAATTTTGAACTTCAAAAGTGAAGTATAAAATTTAAAAATAAAGTAAATGAGTGAATGCTAAATAAAATACAGTTAAAAGATTAAATTAATTAAACTAATTTAAAAACTTTCAAAAGTAAAATTATCAAAAACTAAATAAAGTTTTTGTGGTAAAGAGTTCAAATGTAAGAAAGCTTCCTTCCCCTTTACAATGACTATACGGATTGGGAAGAAATTGAAATCATTTGAATATATATATATATATATATATATATATATATATATATATATATATATATATATATATATATATATATAATAAGGAGCAGCTAGTGGCTCCCTACATGTTGAATTAAAAGCTAAGTTACATGACACAAAATGGGGAAGAGAGTTAAGTCCACACAGAGAGGAGTCAACACACCTCCCAAAGGCCAAACATCAATATAAGAAAATTAAAAAAGAAACTTTGGCCAAAAAAACATAAGAGAGGCCCAAAAACAGTAGGGGAACCACAAATATATATATAGGAGCAATCCTTTTCTTTACTCACTTCAAAGTGCATAAAGAACATTGATTAATCCTGTGTTTGGTCCCTAATTTTGTGGTTAGGATGGGAGGATACTGGCTGCCACTCTAGAGCTTCCACTACTCCCTCACCTGAGGGCTAACAATCTCGCATTAGTTTCCAATCAACTGGATTAAATTGGGGATTATAATCTGTCACTTTAAAATCTTCAATTCTGCATAACAAAATATATGTCCTTATTTATTTGCACTCAACCTCATGGATGACATCCTCTCTCTTGGTATCAAATGTGATTCTCCCCATGTTGTAGAAATCATATTCATTTTAGAACATATGTTTCTCAAAACATTTTAACATTTCAATTGGCTAAATTGAAAAGTAAATAAAGATCAGAGTTCAAATCATCACAAATTATTGATTTTTAAAATCATATAAAACAAAATCAATTCTTTACAAAACCATATCTCAAAGTAGGGAGAAAGATAAAGAATACTACTCAAAGTTCATGAGAAGTATACGACAAAACATGGATTTCATATATAAAAATAAGCTTACAAAACAAAGAAATAAAAGAATACAACTTATCTCACAATCCTTCCTAAGCAAATTCCTTTAAGTTCTCTTCAAATACTTTCCTTCTTTACAAGCGCTCTTAGTTCTCTCTTAGAAGTGTAATGAAGAAGTAATATCTCACCTTCTCTCTGCTCTTATAATCCTTGAAGAAAATCTTCAAGTCCTTGACTTTCTCTCTCTCTATCTCTAGCCACTCTCTCTCTTCAGCCCCCTTCCACGCCCCTCTTCAAGACCTAGACTTCCCTCTCTTTTATAAGAGATTACCTCCCTCAAAAAAGAATTCAAAGTTCTCTCCAAAATTATCTCCAAAAGTTAACCCTTTTGAATTCAAAAGACATGTCTATTGATCCAAGACATATCCCTTCATAAAAGAACCTTCCAAAGTATCTAGATGCATTGAATCACTCCATGGGATATCTAGAATAGTGTCCTTTTTGAAATTTGTGTAAACTTCATCCTGAACCACCTTAATCCGCAAAAAGTCATCTTTGGCGCTTCAGGTGTTGGTTCCGGTATATCAGGCACCAACTTGTTTAAGATCGCGCTGTTCTAGGTTTTGGCACTTCAGGCGCCAAATCTGGCACTTCTGGCGCTAGCTCTATGTCAATTGCATTTTAGGTGCCAGTTCTGGAGCTTCAAGCGCCAGCTCTCTGTATAGTGGCGCTTCAGGTGCCAGTTCTGGTGCTTCACGTGCCAAAACCTCAAAATTCACTGTTTAGGCTCCAAATTATGTCATTTTTGTTATTTTTGCTCTAAATGCCTAAAATTGGCATACCTGCAACAAAAGCATAAAAATATCCTTCTTTAGAGTGCAATATCACCAAAAATAAACATAAAATGCATACTTAAAATAACATACTATTTTTGTGTATCAAGGAACAAACCCCATGTAATTTAGTGGAGTATCAAGTGAGATCTTAGGGTTAGAACACGAATAGTTCTCGTGTTAACAGAGACAGTGAACGGATGTTGTCCATTCGTGCGTGTATCGAACGAATGGTGGAGATCAAGTTGGACAAGCCAATAAAACGTGAACCGCGAGATGAGTTATCCGATGAGGTCAAAAGCGCAGCCAATAAAAATGTGCCCCGTGGAGCTTCGGAGCTGCCTAGGATGAGTTGGCACCAACGTAGATAAGTAGGAAATTAGGGGTTTTCTAACTTAAATAAATACAGAAAATAATATTTAATTTCAAAAATTCATATCATAGTGTAGAAAAATCACAAAAATACACTAAAAATACCTTTGTGCTCAATGAGTAAAGGAGAATTTAATGAACCAAAAATTAAAAGTATTTATTAAATATTTTATTTTAAATTTATTAAAATACCCAAATCTTAATTAATTCATAAGTGTTTAAATATTAATCACCGTTACATAAAATGTTGAGGACTTATTTCTAATGACCTTAGGGATGTTCCCTGATTTTTCTAAGGTCCGAAGACACCCCTAGCATCAAAACCCCTAATTTTCAAGAATTTTACCTTTACTTTAATTGAAAAATTAGAAAAAAAAATTTAACATGAAAAATATGAAATCAAGTTTGTTGATTTCACTGTAATCAGAGGATCTTAGGAAAAATAAAAATGTTATTTAAAATAAAGAATGTGTAGTTAAGTATTTTTTTAATATTTAAAAATTAAAAAAAAAATTAAAATATCTAATTATAATTAAAAAAATCATAAACATAACTCTGCTTAAAGGAAACTACCAAAAGATTCCCCTATAAAAATTTCAAAGTCATAAAGTTTATTTTAAATATAAAAATGTATTTTCTAAGAAAATAGTAATTTTGGCTTAAAATAATTATATAAAATAAAATAAAAATGAGAAATTTGCAATTTATTTTGGAGTGCTTCCTGAGACTAGAGGCTAAAAAATCAAAATTGATTTTAAGTGTTTATCTAATTTCAAATAATTAAAATTAGCAAAAATATTAATACATCTCAAAATATCACAAATCACTCCTTGTTGAGTAAGACGAGTAAGAAATGCTTCTACAAATTTTTAAAATAAAAAAATATATATTATTAAGTCATTAAATTTATTTTCCATATTTTTAATTAAAAATAATTATACAAAATCAAAAAAAAATCATAAAAATATAAAATAAATTTCTCTATGTTTTCTGAAGTTTAAGAGATTAATGAAAAATATATAAATGAATACTTAAAGCAAAAATATATTTTCTATTCATCTATTTATTAAATTTAACTACAAATCATGAAAATTAAAATATTATTAAAAAAATCATGAAAATAAATTTCTCTATGTTTTCTGAAGTTTGAGAGATTAATAAAAAATATAAAATTAATACTTAAAGTAAAATTATATTTTCTATTTATTTATTTATTAAAATTAACTAAAAATCATGAAAATTAAAATATTATTCAAAAATTCATGAAAATAATCTTGAATGGTCCTTTGACTTATAACATAATTAAATTTTCCTAAGTACAACAAACATGTTTTGGTTAATCAAATTAATTAACATTGGAAATTTATAATTTTGAACTAAAATAATTATAAGAAATTAATAAAATCAAAAAAATCTAAATTCTCCTCTGATGTTTCAATTAACCCATGAGTAATGTGTCAGCAAAGTTTCATGGTCATTTGAGTTAAGCTAAAAGAGTTAGGGGCTAGGAAATCTTAGGAAAAATAATTCTTTATGAGGTTCGATGTGATTCCATGTTTGAAACTATTGCATTTAGAATTCTTTGCATATTGGGATGAACACCAGTATTGACTGAATGAATGTAAATTGATTGCCGCTTATGATACGTGATTTTACTATGTTGTGAATCTGATGAATATCTTTATTAAATTTTTATTTGCAGGTGTTCATTTGCTATGATTCATGCATATGATATATGAAATGTCAGATAAACGTGTGTTATAAGAATTATGCTTTAATAAATATCTCATGTGATGTTATAAGTAGATTATTACATGAATGCTTACAAGTACGAATGATAAGAATCGGAGAGACTCCCGACTACTATTATTCAGATGGTGACGAAACTTTTGGAACATTTGGGATCGAACCGTGATGGAGTGTTGGGAACTATTGGTATAAGAGTTCTATTGATAACCACTGTGTTTAGGGGGCAATATTTATCAATACTTGATATAAAAACTGGGTTGAATGAAGACCCCAACGAAATGATATAAAAATGGTCGAGGTCTATACAATTAGAAGTGATTTTTCAATGAATAGTTTGATCACTCTTATGAATATATTTATAATTATATACTTATGATTGCGTGTGAATGAAAGAAATATGTGTTTTATACCACAGTCATGATTTTTTTACAAGTTGTTTTCTTTTACATGTTATATATGATTCTAGCATGTTGTGATGTGTGTGGACATATACAACAACATACAAGCATGCATGTTGTTTATTTATCATTTATAAAATCTTTATTTAGTCTTGATTATTTCTCTGAGATTGTTATTTTTCGCTCTATATTGTTGACTTATAAGAATGAGTATGAAGCACTAGAACAAGTAGTCAAGTATGACTTGTATAGCTTTCACATTTCATCATTTTGAGAGCTTGTAGAGACTTTTTGGGTATGTATTTAATTTATTTTGTATTTATCAACTTTGAATTAAGATATATGTTTTGATGATATGATTTCAACACTTTCAAGTATATAAATGTGAATGAATTATGAAATAAATATATCAAATGTGTTTGCAACGATTTAGTTAGATTAATTCATCACTTATTGAGTCCTTATTCTGCAAATTAGGATGAGTGCTGATGAGAATTTAATCTAATTGAATTGTCAACCTCTACCACATTGTAACTGACCCTTAAAGGGATTCCAATTGGAGTGTGACAGAGGAAGATGTACCGTGTGTGCGAGAGGCTCTCAAACCATAGCCAAAAGAAGGAGAAGGAAATAGGAGATTGCCTCGCCCGTACAGTTCTGAAGTTGACTCGAGCTCAAAGAAAGAAGGGGATGCCGCTAATGCGTGTGCAAGATTGAGGATTGGCTTTGTGTGAAGGATTAAGTAAAGGGAGTAGCTTTGCTTGTGAGATAAGAAAAGAACCGAGCCTCAAAGTCAAGCAAGCCACGTGCGAGTTAAAGGAGGACCGAACTAAGTCTAAAGTAAATGTTAATGTTTATATTAATTTATGAATTTTAAATGTATGTTCAATCATAAAATATTAATAGTAAGTTTAATCAAATGGAAATTTGGAAGTACAAAAAGTACATATAATTACTTTGGATTGAGGAATGTTAGAAATATTGGAGGGAAGGGAGAAGTTTTATTTATTCAAGTTATTTTAGTTCACTAATTAAATATTAATAAGTTATATTAATATATATGAATTAATCACATTAATTATAACTTATGTAGTTCAAATAAAAGATATGAGAGATTGGGATCATTGCTTGTGCAAAGAAGAGGGGATGATGAAGAAATGATGGAGTTTACTTTTATTAACATTGTTGAAGGAAAATTTTTATTTATGATTGTTTACTTATGAAGAAATGTAAAGCATGATTTATAGGTAAAATAATTTGTAAATGATCACTTCTTAACTGAGGTCTTTTTAAGACAAATTTGAGTAGTTGTTTTTTTATTGGTATTAAATTAATGATTAATTTAAAAGTTGCATTTTATGGGTGAAAGCTTATAATAACATTGATAAAAATGAACATTCAATTTTGTTTAAAAAAAAATAAATTTACGATTTGAATTTTGAATGTTTGAAAGATAAAGGAAATGAAAATGAAAAAGATGGATTTTCGAATGTAAAATTTTGAGAAAACCTATTAATACAAACTTTTGAGAGTACTTAAAGATACAAGTTTTTGAGAATACATTCGGATATGACAGTGATTCGGATATGGCTTCTTAAAAAAAGATAAATGTTAAAAAGATAACGGACTTAAATTGAAATAGCAAAAGCTAATTTAAGATGACAGTTAACAGTTCAACTAATTAATGAATCACATATATTTAGGACATTCATGCATAGCATTTACATTTTAATTTAATGGATAATAAGAATATAATTACTCACCAAGTTTTGGTAACTTAATTGCTTAAATTAATTGTTCTTTCCGGTAAAACTCTAGATTGATAAAACTAATAAGAGAGCTAGTTTATAGGACTACTATACTCGGTAGTAGGTTATTTGATATGATTTCAGTTTCTTGTACTACTTTTTTCGCATTGATCTTACACTATTGGTTGGACTACGATATTACTTTACCTTCATACTATCTTGTAAATTTGGTTGGATTAAATTACTGCCTAGTGCACTTTGTTGTTTTTATTTGTTCATTCTATTATTAGAAGTGATGGTTTATTGAGCAATTTAAAAGAAATGTTAACGACGTCCGCAATTCCTGTTTCGATTAAATCTAAACTATTAGGTTAGGTCAAAACATTCACAACCTTGAATCCTTATTTTGCACTTGTTTTTTTTTTTTTTTCCCATCAAGTTGAGTCCGTCTCCCGTAGCTCAAAAAAAACCTAATGAACTGGAACATATTATCACTGTGATAGCAAATAAATGACTAACATTAATGAAAATATTTTTAAAATGGAGAACTGCATTATATTTAATCCATTTAAAAAAACATTTTTTATCATACCAAACATATTTTCTATTGACAAATAAAATCCTCCAATATTTAATAAATTTTCACAAATATTTTTGCCAAGTTGTTTTAAAAACACAATTACTTTTAAATTTTTTGGGACTTTTAAAATAAACCAAACATGTTTTAAGATATCAAATTTACTTTATCTCAAAACAAAATAAAATAAAATAAATATAAAAAATGATCACAAAAAAACCTTTAGTTAATTTAACAAGCTCGAACAAGATTTAAGAAGTTTGACATAAAATTGAACATTATCCTACTTGTTCATTTATTTTCATGAACTTATTTGTTTGAAGTTTAAATACATGCTCTCTAAGAAATTAATTAAGTACTCATTTGACGCTTTTAGTTATTAGAATATTTAATTCTAATTCCATGTCCATATACTAAAACAAACTAAATGCATACCGTGTGTTTTAGTTGGAATCTATTAATCAAAATAACAAAAAGACAAACATTCGTTACAATCAAATAATCACATAATTTTAAATATATTTTTATTTCTATTACAATTTGAAAGTAAAAGAAAAAACAATAATTGAATTATGTGAATTTCTCGTGAATAATTATATATTAGATAAACAAAGTTGAATGATTAAAAACTAGTATTTCACATAAATTTAATTAAGAATAGAGACCGAGTGAAACTGAATCGACTTCCTTAACCCTTCCTTATCTGACTTTGTCAATCTTGTGCTTCGCATGCGAGGCACACTCTTTTGAGCTTAGTAGTAGTACAATTATCTATTTATGTTTGGTTTTGCGAGAATGATTGATGTCAACCAGGTTACAACTAATTTTTCATATGGTACTGTGAATATTAATCAAATTGTTCTTCGTAGATTCAATATTTTTATTGCATTTCTATTTCAAAAGTCATCAAATTATAACTTGGGATAAATTCAATGTAATTTCTGCATTGCATTAAAACTGAATACCTGCTTAATTGATAGTCTTTAAACAGAGGTTCAATAATATTTTAAGCTCGATTTATTGCATCATTTAATTGCAATAGTAATCCTAGACATTAAGATCTCCTAGATCATCAAGATTAACAAAAGTTTAAAGACGGGTAAAAGCTCAAAGCCTCAAACACAGCTCTAGATCAATAAGAAAATAAACAAAGAAACTTGACACAATAATAATGTCATAGTCCCGTTTCTTTTTCGAAGGACTTCTATTCACAAATATAAAGAACATGTTTTGTTACTATTTTATACCAGTTAGTAGACTGGTATCTGGATAAAAGAACTATCATTTCAACTATAAATAGACATAGAAGAGTGGAAATTGGAGGCTACCTTTTACCATGGAAGATGGTGTGATGCCGATCTGAAAGAATAATCAAATAACAAAATTAAAGCTTTTAGCTCGCCATGCCAATGGAGAACTTTATTTGTCTTGCCCGTTAGAAGTAACTACATCCACGTCAATTAAAAGTAGAATGGTCACTATGAAAAAAAATCTTCACCATCTTCATTTAGAACCTGAATTTAAGTTTAACATTATGCATTGCACAAAAAAATATGGAGTACGAAGTTGGAATAAGAACCAAACAACTTACCTCACTGAAAGCCAAACCAAGGCGCTGGAAATCAGTCACAGTTCCCTCGTTGCTGTCACTAGTATCACTATCAGAGTCAGCTTCAAAATCTTCATTCTCCATCTGAAAATTATTTTCTACAAGGTTATGCCTATTTAACTAGATCTTTCAACAAAGTTACTGGAATCAAATACCTCATTGAGACCCAAATCATGATCAGATTGAATATTTGCTGAACTAATGGAAGAGCTCTCGTCAACTTCCAAATAACCCTGTCAAATTTTGTAAAAAGCAAAGAGAAGAAAAAGATAACTATTTAGTAGGTGATATAATCTGTTATCTCAATGCTGAATTCTGCTCTAACATATGAACCGACCTCACCTAGATATTTTAATAGCATGAATAACATCTAAAAATTAACATATATAAAGAAAGGTGGAGAAAATCATACTCTTATTTCTTAATAATTAAATTACAACTTTCTCCTTGTATAATAAGAAACAACTAGGGCAAAATTACTTATAGCAATTACAACTTACCAAAGGAAACATAATTCAAGAAGTAAGAAAACATGACATAATAAGGAATGAATAAAACTGAACTAGGAAACTCTGAATTCCACACGCAACCTCAAGTTGGGTCATAGATGTTGAAAATGCCCAGCTTAGTATTCGAATCAGCAAAGCTACCCGGAGGTAGAGATTTAGTGAAGACATCAACGATTTGAAGATGAGTTGGAAAGTAAATAAAATAAATAATGTTTCTATTGAACTTTTCAAAGAAAAAATATTTGTCAATCTCACTGTGTTGTCGGCCGGAATTTTTTTTCAAAATAATTTAAATTTGAAAATAGTTTTAATATATAGGTGATTTTGATTTTGGAAATAATATTTTAATTTTGAAATAAATAAGACCAAATAGATCCCACATATTTGATGGTTTAAATGGTTGAGCGTAATACCGCAAGTAATACACTATCTTGAATGATAAGCATATCATTTGTAGTAGGTTTAACCACCTGAACTAAAAAGTTTGTGATATCTGTTTGATCTGCGAAACCTTTTATGTGTGACCGACAAGTTCTCCTATTTAATATAAGGATTAGATATGGTTTATTTTACTTGGGTTCTTAGTTCCCTATAGAGACAAACACCTATAGTTAATTACATCTTAAATGACCAGAGCCACTTAACAAATTTCTCGATTAAGATCAGCGGTTCTGTCTTCAAGAATTTAAAGTTTAGTTTTCAAGATAGGATGTAGGAAAGCCGAAAGAGAGTGGCTCAAAATAGGAACAGTTATTTTCTAGAGTCAAAAGGAGTGAAAAAGTAGAGGATGTCACGGATCCGAGGAGAACCTCAGTGACTTCCCAACTATCCTAATGCTCGGTCTTATGTCTTAAAAGTGAAGTTATTTAATGTTTAATTCAGCCGATTCTATTATTTATGGATTACACTCGCACGATACCCGATCGGACAAATATCCTAAAAAGAGAAGAGGATATACGATGTACAGCACGGAAACCTCGAAATCCTAAAAATGTTAAGACTTATATTGCAAAATCGGGTGGGGCAAAAGCCTAAAAGACAAAGTGAGGATTCACGTTGCGCTAAACAGCCTACCTCGAAGTCCTATGAGTTATGTTATTTATTCTACAGAAAGGTTTAGCTATGTAGACTTATTTTGTTGTTGCAGATCGTCATCCTCCGTCTGCTACATTTTCGTCGTGCTGCCCGTGAAGGCTTGATCTATGCTCCATGTAGTAGCAACTTTAGATTTAGTGTTTTATAGTGAGCGTGCAGTATTTGTTGAGTCAATGGCTTGTTGTATTGTACCTTCTAAACCAGGCAACCTTAACTTTCAAGAAGGGTTTTTGTGAATTCTATAAGCAAGTACAGGAATAAAAGAACTATATCAGCGCATAAAAAAATATACAGTAAGGAGTGCAATTAAGGAAATAAATAATAAAATGTACTGTAAAGGAAAAGAAAGTAAAAAGTGCAATAAATAAAATAAATATACGTACTTGGGTCTTTGTTGCTTCTACAAATGGAATTAGTACCGCAGTTAAAAGTAAATAAGTATAATAGAGAATTTAGCAGGTGGGGCAAACATGCATTTATATATAAAAAAATAAATGACAAAACATCATATGGAAAACTCAAATGAAACTAAAAGTGACCCACAAAAACAAAAAAAAACACTAGGAAACACACGGAAAACACGAAAAAAAATCACAAGTGCCCCACAAAAAAAAAACCGTAAGAAATACCCGGAAAATCGAGGAAAACCTTAAGCATTTTGGTTAGGGTAGACTCAACTTAATCATTCCCAAAGGACTACGAAGGCAACCATCGATCATCCACATATATAAAGTCCGACATTCAACTTGAAATTTCCAACAAGACGATCTTAGGAGGGCAATTCTTAGTCCAGTACAAGTAATTCACAAGTGTGTCATTTAGTTCAAGAGAATGGATCTCCTCTTGAATTACCTTTTTCTATTCTAAACTTTGTAGTGCATCATGAACATACTTGGTATCCACACACTATTAAGATTAGATACAAAAGTTTTATAAGTAGATGATAACTTTCCATATGCAACATAATCATGGATAGAATAATTTGTGCAACTTTCCTTGTCTTTTCTACTAGATTCCACCTCCCTTGGAACTTTATAAATATGTGAATAAATATGTGAATTCAAGTTTGGTTATTAACAATCCTGTGATTCCATGTTGTATTTATCCTGCTCAGAGGATTTTTTTTCTCAAATTACACACATGAATTTCTTTGTTACCAATCTCAAGTTAGATGTTATCAACTGGCGGAACTTGGAAGATAAGATGGTTTGAGGGAAGTAAAATAGGTTTTGATGACTCTAGATCAGTGTGGGTATCCAGAGTTGTGTACGAAAGTGGATTAACTTGTGATAGCTCTAGAATAGTGTCCTAAGTCTGATATTCACTCGGACATTGCCCTTGAATAATAGATTTGAGATGGTAGAGTTGTTTTTCAAAAAAAATAATATTCATGGAGTTCTAGTATTTTATTGTAATAGGAGAATAATAGCACTTATATCCCTTTTTATTATAAGCATACTAAGGAAGATACATTTGATGGATATTGCGTCAAGCTTTGTGCGGGAATGTGAACAAGAGAGACATTCAAATATTTTTTGGGGAAGATTGAATAAGAAGCTCTGTCTGAGGTTATTTTTCTATCACAATATCGAGAGAGGATTTGAATCCAAAAATTTTGTTTTGTAGTCTATTAATGAGATAGGTGGTTGTGAAGGTGTCATCTCCCCATAGAAGTTTTGGGACATGGTGAGAAAATCTTATAGACTTAGATACCCCGATGCGGTATATATTCTTCCTCTCAGCTATCCCATTTTATTGTGGAGTTTCAACACTAGAACTAACATGGATGATATCATTATTTGCAAAGTAGGGTCCAGGGAAAGAGTCTTACTATTCTTTTGTATTATCGATTTTGAGAATCTAAATTTTGAATTGAGAGAAAATCATGTTATGGAATGACCGAATAATTTGTCATTTCAAAATTTTTCTTTATGAGGAATATTCAACCAGTTCTTGTGTGGTCATCAATAAAGGAGACAAACCATCTGACTCCATTGGTGGTTTTCAATTTGGAGGTCCCCAAAAATCAATGTGGATGATAGAGAAAAATTATGAGTGTTTGTACAAAGACAAAAAATAAACATGCTGAGTATATTTAACCAATTGGCATTGTTCACACTGATACAACTCTGACTTTTTTTTATTAAAAAAGAGATAAGAATACAACATAATGAAAATTGAGATGACCCAGACAATGCCATATCAAACATAACTTTCAAAAGACTCAACCATAATAGATTCAAGAACAAGGGAAGAGGATGGTGAAAAAGACATCAGTGTGTTTAGAGAATAACTTTCCTTGAGAGGTATAGACCTTGATACAATTTAACACTGTCAATCACCTTCCCCAAATCGACCATTTAAAATTCACAATTAGAATGAAATTTAGTAACAGAGTTCGTGTCATGAATAAACTTATTAATTGAAAGTAAGTTGCAATCTAATTGGGACACATATAGCATAAAAGCTAAACATCTTTAGAGACTTTCACTTCACATTTCTCAACAATCCTAGAGTAAGATCATCGTCAAGTGTAACAAATTTTGAGTAGGTGAACTCTTGATAGTTGGTGCGAGCATGAATATCTCCAGTTATGCGATCAGAAACACTTAAATTTGTTATCCAAGGTCAAAATCTTTCATTGTTAACAAGATATGACATTATATCTTGGTGTATCATCAAGCTGGAAGGTCGCTTAATTATGCTTGAAAGAAGTTACTTCAAAGCCACCAATTGTTCCATGGTAAATGGGTTAGGGTTGGCCAACCCTTCAAAAGATATAGCAACATGTGCCTGCGACCTTAGTCTTTCCTCCCTTGCCCTATTTTTCAATCTGCATATTTTCCATATAATTTCCAGCATTTGTCCATTGTGTGACCAAGTTTCTTGCAATGTTCACACAAGGAAGGGCTCTTCTTTGTCTTTGACTCATGGGAGGAGTTGTGTGTACAAGGCGGAGCTTTCAGTGCTAGATGAATCCACACTTCCTCTCATCATGAACTTCTTCCTACTGTCTTCTCTTCTAACTTCAACAAAGTCTTCTCTGGTGGTAAGAGAGGCGTTATCCTCATAATTCTTCCTCGGACCTCATCTAAGTTCTTATTTAAACCCAATAATAACTTGATCAACATTTTCTTCTTTATTGTTGTTTTATATAACATAACATCCTGAGAGCACTTTCATATATAAGTATCATACATGTCTAACCGTAACCAGGACTTTGTAATAGTGTTGAAGTAGTGAGTAACATTTAACTAATCTTGTCGAAGTTCATGCAGTTTTGTCTCATCTTTTTCGGCATTGAAATAAGTCTCACGAGTTGATTTTCAAATCTCTTGTGTTGTCTTTAAAAGCAAGAAATTTTCTCCAATCTCTGTGTTCATAGAATTGATCAACCAAGATCACAAAACTCAGGAACTGAGCCCTCTCCCATGAAATGTTCCTCATTCTTTTTCACAAATATACATAAAGGGGATTGGAACTATCGAAAGAACTTATGGTCAATGAGTTTATGATTTCTGATAAAGTGAGAGTTTAGGGACTGTGCGTAGAATTTCAAATCTTTGATTCAAAAACAACGTCCAGAGTAGAGCAGACATCTTCTTCATCTCGTATCTTGTCACAAGCCCTATGTATGTTTAGGGTTGGAAAGAATTTCGGGCTGGTTATGCATTGTTTTCGCCATTGGAATAAGTCTCACGAGTTGCTTTTCAAATCTCTTGTGTTGTCTTTAAAAGCAAGAAATTTTCTCCAATCTCTGTGTTCATAGAATTAATCAACCAAGATCACAAAACTCACGAAGTGAGCCCTCTCCCATGAGATATTCCTCTTTCTTTTTCACAAATATATATAAAGGGGATTGGAACTATCGAAAGAAATTATGGTCAATGAGTTTATGATTTGTGATAAAGTGATTGTGCAGAATTCCAAATCTTTGATTCAAAAACAACCTCAAGAGTAGAGCAGACATCTTCTTCATGTCGTATTTTGTCATAAGCCCTATGTATGTTTAGGGCTGGAAAGAATTCTGGGCTGGTTATGCTGTAGGAGATGAGGAACTCCTGTGACTGTTCTGCTAACTCGAGAAAGATCAGCTGGGAAGGCAAGAAGACAACAGAGTACGGGTGACATCTGGGTTATTGATGGTAAAGCAGGAACAAAGAGGGACGTCTAGAAGGCTAACTGATAATTTGCGACTAAGAGAGATCTTACAGTTTTAGGATTAGAATAGCGCCCGCAGGGAAGCTCAGGAAAGGCTTGCTTGCAGGAAAGGAGCGGAGCGCCTGCAGGGAATGAGCTAAGCAGTTACAGGGAAGCAGTGAAGCGCTTACTGGGAAGCAGAAGGAAAGGTCGCCTGCAGGGAATGAGCAGAGCGCCTGTTGAGAAGCAATCTTGTTGGAGGGCCTGCAGGGGCTGACGGCTATAGGGAGAGACTCTGGCGGAGGAAGAAAGGTATGTAACCAAGCTCTGATACATTAAAAAAAAAGGCTTACTTTCCTTTTTGTGCTACTAAAGATCCTAATTGTTTATGGTATGAATCAGATTTTGTTTTAATAGTGTTTCTGGAAGTCCAATACACACTAAAATTATCTCCATCAACTAGTATATCCTCCACAAAAAATAGAGTTATGTTTGTAGCATCATGTTTGAAATGTTGACTGCTGGTCAATTATATCAGATATGAATCAGATTTTGTTTTACTAGTGTTTCTGGAAGTCCAAGACTTACTAAAATTATCTCCATCAACTAGTATATCCTCCAGAAAAAATAGAGTTATGTTTGTAGCATCATGTTTGAAATATTGACTGCTGGTCAATTATATCATGGGAAGAATCAGCACGAATCTAAAATTTTGAAGAGAGGATTGGATTTTGTTAAAAAGAATGTGCTTGATAAATAAAAGCCTGCATAAGT
Organism: Phalaenopsis aphrodite; assembly: GCA_003013225.1. Classification (NCBI taxonomy): domain Eukaryota; kingdom Viridiplantae; phylum Streptophyta; class Magnoliopsida; order Asparagales; family Orchidaceae; genus Phalaenopsis; species Phalaenopsis aphrodite. The sequence continues at coordinate 44,681 of NEWO01000063.1, forward strand.
AGATTTGGTTACTATCCCAATCACAATCATAGTCAGAGGTAAGTTTCTAAATTGTTGGCCAATCAAGCCCCCCTTTGCACATGGACCTATATCTGTATAACTCTAGAAAAACGAACCTTTATTAATTTTAACTCCTATAAAAGACAAACATTTTTTAATTAAAATTTTTAACTAAGCCGTGGTTGAAAATATTATACACATAACAAAATGCATAAATGCCTGTTTTTAAAAGTGTGGTATTTAAGCAACTCAAAACATACCAGATCTAACTTCATCCGCTTAATGGTTTCCTCAAGCTCAATTATGTGTTGGGTCAATGCCTGATAGGTATTGAAAGCATAATATTTTAGCATCCAACAAACAAGAACTAATAACAGTTTGACATTAAAAGGCAACCGAATCCACTCTTATACGAACCTCGTGGCGTTGCATTGCAACTGAACGCTTTAGCGCTTTTGCCTTTGTTAACAGATTTCTTGGCCTCAAGCAAATAGGTCTCTGGTAGTTCTTTCCACGATAATAGACAAGAGCGAACCCCTTTGGAACTCTTTCAATGGCCACTAATATTCCCCCACTTTCATATTCCAAAAATCGTGCTGTGTCTTCAACAAATGCAAGGGTTTTTTGCTTTGATATTAACTTCACAAGCTCTCTATGTTTCCAATGCAAGTGCATATTCTCGATGACTCCATCAAAAACTCCCCTGATACCTAGTAGAAAAATTACAGAAAAGCAATCACCTTAGAAGTTTGGATAATTTTTCTTTAAAACTTAAATAGAAAGCTTACCAAGTGGTAAATATGCCTTCATTCGTAAACCAATTCTACGGAATACTGATTTTTCTTCATCAGTTATTGTCTCCTGGTCATCTGACGGATTGATAGGAACCATAGATGCTTCGATCTTTGCCAGAACTTTCTCTGCTCTCAACTTTTTGACTTGGGCCTGCTCCATTTTAGGAAAAAATGCGCTTAAAAATGGAATTATAGATTGACTTGAGAAGATGTGATAGCCTGAACTTAAAGCACTTCTTATACTCTGAAAAGAATTCTGAAAGATGAACATTTTCTAACTGAAATGAAGTGAAACATAACCTTAAATATATGTTCTTAAAAATAAAGGTATAAGAGAAACTAAAATATCTACCATATTGGCTATAACCTACAGAGAATACTACTGAGGTCAATGCTTTCAGACATATAACAACAAAATGAGGATATTCATGCAATTTTGAAACCTATACTCATAGGAAGTATAAATCATATGCATTGATGATGCTTTCGTTCTTTTATTCAGTTTTTCTAGTTAATTTTATGTAAAACATGATCATAATAATAACTCCATTAAAAGTTGAAAGTATTCACTATTATTGAGACTAGATCCATGCTACAACATTTTGACTCAGCCTATCGAATTATTGGTTTGGTTGAGTCCAAGTCTCCGTTTCAACAAAAATATCAAGTTCTCTACTTTTAAGTAAATTTTGTGGCTGCTATACTGTTCAAGTCCCTCTCAGTTTATATCTCGACGCTATGGATGGTTACCATTACAAGGGAATCCTTTGTTCAGTTATGGGTTATTACTTGTTATAGTTAGTATTACAAGGGAACCTTTCAATTTGTTGAATTGGCCAAGACTGCACATGGGTTGTGGTGGATTCACTACTGTGGCTCTTTCCTCCTCTGACTCCTATTGTCATAACGCCATACACATACAAATTTTCTATGTTCTGTGAAAAACCTGAGAGCTGCTTTGCTGTGAAAATTTGAAAACTTCCCTGAAATTTATGTATGAAATATTGAAACCTGATATATTGAATTAGATCTTAATGGAATAAAAAAGAGTACTGTGCATTAGATTTCTAGGTTATAAATAAAAGCCCTGGGCATGTTAATGAATGATTCATAAAACTCAAAATTCCCTCTCAACACTTGTCTGATTAAAAATGTTGATTGTTCAAGCAAATTAGAAATCTCAAATGACTACTTCTCATCGATAATTCTCCTTCTGCTGATGCAAGACTTAAATTAATACTTTGGCGATCCTTTTTGTCCATCATTTTTCCTTTAGTGATTGGTGTGAGTACGTGATCAAAATTTTACCAGGTGTTAAGACATTTCAAATTCCATTTTTTGATCCAAATCTCGATAGTTGTTGATTTTATATTTGCTCCAAATTTTCAGAAAATATTTCAAATTTTAACCATTACATTATTGTTTGGAATGAAAAAAAATTTTTTTTATTATTTTTCATCAAATGTTACATTTCTTTTTTTTTTTTGACTAAAATAAATTGAAAATTATATTCTTTTGTGTGTTTCATTGTTTATCATATTCTAGGTTGCATTAGTAAACTCTAGACCCTTAAGTGTCTTAATTCAAATATGTACAATTTATTCCAAATATAAAGATAACTAGATGGAAGTAAGGGATGTAGAAAATAATAAGAAAATTAGTTAAATTCAAAGCAAGAAGCAGGTTAAAAAGGAACTAGGAAAATACGCTGACGCAAGTTCCACCTTATACTAGAAAGGCAAACATACTCCCAAATTGTATCAGACCATAGATAATGGAACAAAAAATTATGAAAAAAGCAAAAGACCTTCATAAGAATGTAGCAGAAAATTTTATGATGAGAGAAAAATTTGTGCAGATGACGAGAATAAGATCAAAATCAGGAGCTTTGAAGGGGGTTTGCATACAAAATTTTGTTCAAACCATAAAATCTTGAAAACAAATTTTACAAAATTGTACACAGTCTTGCGTTGAGGCCATCAATTGCACTGGTTTTCGTATCACATATCCACCCCACAACTAACTTCACATCAAAGACCCCTGCCCAGAATGGTGAGGATTCTTTCACAACAGATTAGGAAGTTATTATATAAAAAGAGCTGTGCTGGCAACACTTATTGAGAACAAGATAATGAAAAACATACCTAAATGATATGAGCTTATAATATACAAGATAATTGATGCACCAATATGAAAGATTAAAATATATAATTAGGATGAAATGAAAAAGAAAAAGGGTCCCTGAAGTAACATGGATGGGTATTGTACAAAAGTATTTAAGCAAAATACATTTAAAACCTCAACCAATGCTCGCAAGGATGTATGAAGAAGAGGATTCATAGTCAATCTATATACTTAAATGCTCGCAAGGATGTATGAAGAAGAGGATTCACAGTCAACCTATATACTTCAATGTTTTCTTTTTTTTTTTGTCAACCCCAAAGTTTAGAGCGGAGTTATTATGATATGACTGAGCCTAAAACAACGGAAACAACATTTAAATTTCTTGTGAATTGAACAAGTTGATACTCACGACACCGCATAACTCTAATCATGGTGATTGTGCATTGATAAAGCCCCTCGTAGGGAGGAGGATGGATACTTTTTAGTAATTATGTTTAATGTTCTGCAAAAATATTACTTTGCAATAGATGGTACTAATATCTAGAATTTTTAAGAAGATTTTAATTTTAGTATCTTCTATTATTAGTATTTTATTTTTGTTATGATTCATACTTAATGGTATGTCATTATTCTCGTTTCTTTCTTTTATCATGGGGAGTTATGTTTGACTTTATTGCTTTTCTAATGGGAGTAATTCCCCTCTATTTACCTTGTAATTGTTTTAAAAGAAATTGAGAAGGAATAATTATTTTAATTATCCGAAAACCTACATGGTATCATAGCAAACTATCCCTTCAAAACTGCATTGAATACAGCTAATCGTTCACGAGTTCCGCTCACAAGAGTAGTCGCGTTGTGTCGCATTGCTTCTGCTCTTCCAAGGTTTGCCCGATACCATCGCCTTCATGACCAACCACATCGTGATACACTCGTGATCCAACGACTTAATAAGTGGAGGTCAGAGACCCGTCTCCTAGCAATGCAATCACGATTAGAGCCAACACGATCACAACATTTGAAAGATTTAGATAGCTTCCGCATGGTTTTGATGTCGTAGCTTTTTCACGATCCTGTCATCAAGGTTCTAGACCAACCACGACATACAAGATTTCGGCTACTACTTTTTGTCGCCCTTTTTTAACATCAAAAGCTGCTTCTCAGTATGAGGCTTCTTATAGGCAAAGACTTTTGCAGCCACCTCTGAGTTCTTCTCTTCCGCAATTTTTGTTTTTTTGGGTAGCAACTTCTTCTGCGTTGGTTTCTTCTTGGTTTTTACCACCATTGGAAATTGTAATTTGAGGAAAGAGTACTTCTTTTCATTCCTATAGTTTCCACAAAGAATCATTTCGTTCCCAAGTTTTGTGAACCGGAGAATCGAAATGAATCTGTTGAAACTAAGAATAATACAGAATAAAGTGGAATACTTGATTGTTTCATGGATATGAACGGAAGTATAAATGAACCTTACAAGAATCTTATAATAAGAAAAATAAAAAAAAAATGATATTAAAGAAAAGATATATCACCTGATATCTCTAATAATTAATTCATATTGATTATTAGGAAATATAAGAAATAACATAAAATAGGAAAATAAATGTTTCCTAATCCAAGGAAATAAATATAAAATATGAAAGAAAATATCTCCTTATATTAAGGAAATAATTTATTCATCGTAACTTCTTATAGGAATAAATTATTTCTTATTATAATTCTTAACAGGAAAGACAATAAATCTTGTAATTTAAATTAGATATTTCAACACTCACCATCAAGTTGGTGTGAAGATATCTTTCAAAGCCAGCTTGCACACTAAACCGTCAAACTGGTTTTTGTGAAGACTCTTTGTTAGAATATCTACTGTTTGGTCGTTAGAAGTAACTTTGGTAATAAACTAGAAACTTGCCAAAAATCAACTTCTCCATCTATATTATACTCCTCCTGAAGTGAATTTTTATGAAAGAAGGAAATTTTTTCCATAAAGATCACATCCATACTAATGTTAGATTAATGAATTATGTCTTTGTTTATTAAACCCCTAAACATTTATTAAAGTATTCAGTTCTATTGTCGGATCTAAGGATGTCTATTCTAGTTTCAAATTAAGTTTCAATCATGTTGTAAAAATCTTCAAAGAGTTTTTAAACTTCTGATTTTTTGTTTATATAATAAACCCAACATATTCTGGTGTAATTGTCCATAAAAGTCAGAAATCCCCTTTTCCTAGATAATGTTTTGACTTTTGAAGGTCCTGAAACATTACTATGGATCATGAAAAAAGGTTTTGAAGGATATGATGGTTTCAGAACAAAATTTATGCAATGACTTTTTGCCAAATAACACGTTTCACATTAAAGTAAAGCACAATTAACACCCTTAAACAAATTAGGAAATAAATGTCTTAAGTAAAACTTGAATGGCCTAGTCTAAGATGCAATTCCATTTTTTTTTTCTATTGCAGGGTTCAAACTTATACTGTTGTAAGCTTGAACCCTTTTTTCACTAGGAACAGTCTCCTTAAAGTAGTAACGTCCTCCTATATTTTTAGCTCTCTCAATCATCAGCCCCGAGCCCCGACTTCTGGTTCTGAAAAACACGAGGAGATTTACAGAAAATTACACGGCTATTAGAATCCTTTGAAAGTCTGCTGACGGATAGAAAGTTATATTTGAGTTTTGGAACATGGAGTACAGATTTAAGACCTATACTCTTGGACATGTTAATGTTTCTTTTTCCAGCAATACGAACATTTTCATCGCCAGAACATGAGATGAATGAATCAAATAAATAGTGTAAATTGTCATATGATCAGAAGCTCCCTCCTGAATTAATAATCCAAGGGTTTAGTTTTCTACCTGCATGTACCATCGAACAATATGGAGTACCAGTAGCCAAATTGAGATTTAACAGATTCAGGACTTGATCGATTTGCTCTTTGCTAAATGGGCTGATTTGTTCGGCAGCAGCATTTGCAGTAGGTGGCTTGTGCTTGTTTCTTGGCTTCCAATCTACAGGTTGACCGTGGAGGTACCAGCAGGTTTCTTTAGTGTGTCGTGATTTGTTGCAATGATCACACCACACCCTGGGTTTCTCCTAATTCTTTTGTGAATATGGAACAGTCTGCTTACTGACATGAGCCTTAGAATGGAATACCGAGGTCTCAAGTATGCTGGTAGGAGTGGATTTCTTGTTGAGCATCACTCCTCTTCGAGTTTCTTTGCGGTGGACTTCTAATAAAACCTCATGGATTGAAGACATGGGACTTCTAATAATTTTTCCCCTGACCTCGTCAAGTGCAGCAAGAAATTTAAAAATTTTATTTGCATCAACAATGGTTTTATACCTACTAGCATTATCAGGAAACTTCCACTCTTGATCATTAAACAGGTCAAGGTCTTGTCATATTCTTTTTAAAGAATTAAAATATTTTGTGACAGAATCATTATCTTGACGAATATCACCAAGTTTTAGGGATAGTTCATAAACCTGATATTGGTTACCCATCTCTGAATACATTTGGGTCACATTCTCCCAGAGTTCTTTGGCAGTAAAGTAACACATGTAGTTTGCGCCCATCTCTTCTTCCATAGAATTCACAAACCATGTCATTATCATGGAATTTTCTGCATCTCAGGTTGCGTGGGATGGATCTGTAAAGGCTGGCTCACGGACTTCCCCTATTCGGTAGCCTATCTTCTCTCTTCTTTTAATGTACATCATCACCGATTGTGACCAACGTAGAAAATTATCACCATTGAGACGGGTTGTGGTGATTTGGGCTGGATAATTTTCGGTGGTTCTAGAGGAGGGCGATGCAGAAGCAGATGACAAGGTGGAAGGCTGAATAGAGGTAGCGAAATCATTTGTATTTTCCGACATGATAAAAAAATAAGTGATTCCTGGAGATGAATTTTGATAAGGGGCTCAAGCTGGAATCCTGTCGGAAAGTCAATCTTGCCACTGAGATCGGCCTCGATCCAAAGCAGGTCGCTATCTGGTTCTAGAACCGTCAAGCTTGATGGAAGAGGACGAGGGCTTCGCAGATGGCGATCATCGATTTCGCCAATTGTGGAACAGTGGAGAGACCGAAGGTTTTGCGAATTCAGACAGAGCAGCAGCGGTGAAACCTGCAGAAGAGAAAGCTTCGCCTTTTGCAATTCTTTGGGTTTTGGAAGGAAGAAGGCGAGGGTTTTTTGGAATTTTTGTTTTTGCTATGATACAAAGTTGAAATTCAGAATAATGCGAAATAAAGTGGAATACTTGATTATTCTATTGATATGAACGAGGTTATAAATAACTCTTACAAGAATCTTATAATAGGAAATATAATAAAAAGGAAATAATATGAAAGGAAAGATATATCACCTAATATCTCTAATAATTAATTCATATTAATTATTAGAAGATATAAGAAATAACATAAAATATGAAAACAAATATTTCTTAATCCAAGTAAATAAATATAAAATGAGAAAAGAAATATCTTCTTATATTAAGGAAATAATTTATTCCTAATAACTTCTTATAAGAATAAATTATTTTCAATTATAATTCTAAACAGGAAAGACAATAAATCCTATAATTTAAATTAGATATTTCAACAAAATCTGAAGTAGACCCATCAAACACTCAATCTATTTTAAACTCTTCGTCTTCTTCGCTCGAGCCATCTCCACCAATTTCTCCTCTACTTAACTTTAAGGAACAAAATAACTCGCGACCGAAATTGACTTGGATTTTCAGATCCGCCCTCTTTCTCATCTGATGATGTCATATAAATCGGTGATGATTGAAGCCCAACGAATTTCTATCATTTTCACTGATTCCAGTATACACAATCAATCTGCCCTACCCATGAAGGTGCAAGCATTGCATAAAATCATGGCATACGAAAGAAACATATCAGAAGATTCATGATACGCCACCCAAATTAGAAAACAAAATCTAAACGTGAAAGTCGGGCTTATCAAGTCACTGTTGATGAAACGCAAGAGTCTTCTACCAATTCAAATGCAATACCATTCACTAAGGAGCAATTAGAGCATCAACACAAGTTGTTTCAATCTCAAAAATTGCACTAACACTATCTTGTTCTTCAACACAAAAGGTAACTCTTTAGCTTGTTAGGTGTTAAATCTAATTTTATTCATTCATATGGGTGGTGTAGCTCCAATGACGGACAAAATTAGAGAGAGTCGTCTTAGATAGTTAGGTCATATTATACGCCGACCATCTGATGATCCGATTAGGAGAGTAGATGTCTTAGATTGGACTTATGTTACGAAAGGCAGAGGTGGACCTCGGAAGACTTGGGCTTATTGTATAAAAAATTATCTTAATTTATTAGAACTAGATGAAAATAAGACACTAAATAGGACACAATGGAGAAAAAGGATTCATGTAGCCAACCCACGTAGAAGGATTAAGGCTTTCTTGTTGTTGTTGTTGTTGATGGAATATTTATTCTAGCGCAATTGATCATATGAGTGATTGTCCTTAATTTTCTTATCTTATAGGTCTTGTGCATGAAATAAAAGGGTCAAAATTGTTGATAGTTCCCCCCTCGGGAATTGTCACTATCAAACTAACATCAGTGTTAACCATTCATGACTTCCCAATTTGCCTTGTAATCTATTATCCATTAGTAAGATAATAATAGTTATTAGTGTCAAGTTAATTTCCACTCTTCTTTTTGCAAGTATTAGGAATCAACCACTGACGATAATTAGCACTGCTAAGGAAAATGATGAAATCTATTATTTTGACGATAGACTTGATGCAAATAGACAATATCAAATTTCTTCTTTAAATTCGAATTTTTTTTTCAAAGATAATGACATTATAGGTTAGGTCATCTAAATTTTCAGTATTTAAAATTCTTTTTTCCTAATAATTTCAAAATCAAAATTTGTCAAGTTTCCAATATGAAGTTTGTCAGTTTGTCAAACATCATCATGTGTCTTTTCCTCCACAAATTTATAAACCAACTACACATTTTACTCTGATTCATACATGTTGAAAAAAAAAAATTTTAGCTTTTTACAGATGATCACACAAGGTCAAGTACATTTAATGAAAGAAAAATACACCATGGTACAAACACAATTTCTAAAGAAATATTCAAATATTATAGTCATAATGGGCAAGCATTCAAAAATATTTTGGGTTAAATGTTTTTAAGAAAAAATAGTTCAGAAAAGCTCTTGTGTCCACACCGCCAAAATAAAATGGTGTGATTGAAGAAAAAAACTTCTTGGAAGTAGCTCGGGCATTGTTAATTACAAATCAGGTGTCAAAATATCTTTGAGGTGAAGTTGTTATTACTACTATATTTCTCACTAATAGAAAAGTAAATAAAGTTTTGACCTTTGAAAAATCTTTTTGATGTTTTCTAGAAAATTTACCCAATAAATCGGATTTCTTCTGATTTACCTTCAAAAATATTTTGGTATACTACATTTGTTCACATTCATAGTCATAGTTAAGGAAAAGTTGAACCCCAAGCCATAAAATGGGTGTTTGTACTTATGCCCTCACCCAAAAGGGGAATAAATATTATGATCCTATTTCTAAGAAAATGTTTGTTTTCATGGATGTCACCTTTTTTGAATTACAACATTTTTTTCATCTCATCTTCAAGCGGGAAGGACAAAAAAAAGATTCAACTACTAGTTTGCAAGACTTTCTTCAAATCGAAGACTCACAAAATAATATCCCCCAACCTTTCTTATTTAACTTGAAAATCCAAACTATATTATATTAGGAGAAAGCGAGTAGTTTTTTAGATATTAAATACAATTTCGATCTTCCTACAGGTATTATTTGACATTTGTCTACTCGCAACAAGAAAATAACTCAAAAGAAAGAGTCAACAAATCATTTGAATTGCTCATAATCCATGAATCCTTCAAGTAATGTCTTCATTGAACTTTTACCTCATGATCAGTCCACTTGATCTTCAAGTTGTGAGTCCTTTAGTCTTGAACCAGAGTCTAGCCCTAATTCAAAATTTAATGATTCCGACCATCTCATGTTGCTTACAAGGGAGAGAGGTGTTGCACCCAACACCAATCGTCTCATTATGTGTCATATGAGAATCTCTCATCTATTTTTCGATCTTTTATCAAACATTTGTCTTGTATGAAAATTTTTAATACTGTGTAGAATGATTTCAAAATTCCTAAGTGGAAGAGTCTCTTCAATGAGATGAAAGCTCTAGAGAAAATAGCACTAGGGAATCGATTGATCTACCTAGAGGGAAAATAAATTGTCGAATGCAAATCGATATTGACAAACAAGTATAACTCTAATGGCACTCTAGAACAATAGGTCTTCACTGTTTGCCAAGGGATTCACTAATACTTAAGATATTGATTACTTAGAGACATTCACCCCAGTTACAAAACTAAACTCTACAAGAGCTTTTCTGCCACTTACAGCTAACTTTAACTAACACTTACAATAGTTATACATAAAAACACATCTCTCAATGGGGGCTCAAAGTAAGAAATGTATATGAATGCACCTCTAGAATTTAGTGAGAAGTTCGACACAAAATTATGTAAACTAAAAAAGTCCTTATACAAGTTGAAGAAGTCACTTAGAGTGTAATATTAGAAATTTATATCATTTGTTAATGGTTAGGGATAGACTCAAAAGTAAGGAGACATAAAATATTCTTCAAACATTCAAAGAATGGGAAGATAGTCATACTGTGAATGTGGACAATAAAATTCTCACCGAAGATGACGTATATCAAATGAACCAGTTGAAAACTTCCCTCTCATCGTTTTTAAGACTAATGACTTAAAATCTCTGAGGTATTTTTTTGGCATGGAGGTTGAAAAATTTAAGAAGGGTTTCCCAATGGTAAATATGTTCTTGATCTTCTAAAGGAAATCGGGATGAGTTGTTGCACGCCAGCAAACACTCCAATTAATCTGAATCAGAAACTGGGAGATGAGGAGGGCGACCTGATGAATACAACTTGATATCAAAATTTAGTAGAAAAGTTGATATACGTGTCACATAAAAGGTCATATAGCGTCTTTGTTGTAAGTTTAAGTCAATTTATGCATTCGCCTTCCAAGAAACATCTTGAAGTAGTTAACAGGATTCTCAGATACCTAAAAAGTACAACAAGTTAAGGTTTACTTTTTCAGAAGATCACACAGCATAACATAGAGATGCAGACTAGGCGGACTCAGTTGTTGACAGAAGATCGACATCTGGATATTGTGCTTATGTATGAGGAAATTTGATTACATCGCACAATAAAAAACAAAATGTTGTAACAAGGAGTAGTGCCAAAGCAAAATATGGAGCTATGGCTAATGGAGTATATGGGATGGTTGATGACAATTCTTGAAAAGATACGAATGCTTATAAGCATGCAAATGAAGTTGTATTATGACTATAAAGCTACCATAAGCATTGTGGAGAATCCCGTGCAACATGATCGCACAAAACATGTGAATATTGATGGATACTTTATAAAAGAGAAGATTGATTGTGAAGCAATTTGCATGTCTTTCACTTTGACAACAGAATAAATAACAGATATCTTCACCAAGGACTTTTCAGACCTAATTTTAAGTTCCTTGTAAGCAAGTTGGGCATGATAGTTATTTATTCTCCAACTTGAGGGGGTGTTGGATCTTTTTGTAAATGTTAATTTAAATATCTTCTATTGTTAATATTTATTTTATTATGATTCAAAATTATTGGTATATCATATTTCTGGTTTCTTTTTTTATTATGGAGAGTAATGGCTGATTTTATTGTTTTCCTAAAGTGGAAGTCATCCCCCTCTATATGAAAAGGAGAATGAATAATTTTTTTGTTCTCCAAATATCCTACACTAATGCACTTATTATTGTTTCCCATAAAATACATAATCAATATAAGAATGGGATGGAGTGAATAATGGTACTGAAAACACTTCATCACTTGTTCATGTACAAATCTTCTAAATTGGGAAGGTTGGATATGTGATATACAGGTTTTCGAGTGGAACATTTGAGAGGACGATTTCTTTGTACCAATTTGAAAGTAGTTTTTAGCGTGTTATGTGAACATGATCAAATTTCTCACACTTGCAAACAATTCACTTTCACTTGAGTGAATACCTAAGAAACGCACAATGAAGATACTCTTCTGTAGAAAGAACTAAAAAATTGGGTGCAAAGGCCTTTTATCATTGCACACTAGCATATACCCAAAAAAGAGACTGTCGGCTCGAAGAAATTGTGTTGTCATATACTACACAATCTTCTAGAAATTTACAAAGAGGATCTACATTTCAAAGTCTCAAATATAAATGTACTATTGTGAGATGGGTACTGACAAGACATCGATGATACAAAAATACACGTAAAACATAGGAGAAAGATTTGAAGGGAAAACTTCGTGCAATTGATTTGGGCAGCTATTCTTACTAATTTTCATAGAGCAAGTTGATGCATTCTCAAGCATCAAGTGCATCATCATTCTGATTGATACAACGAGAAATTTAATTTCTCCTATGAATCATATAGTTCTAAAATGTAGAGATACGAATCTATAGTGAAGTTTTTTTTTTTTTCTAAAGCCTAGAGAACCATCATGTAAGAAGTTACAATTTTCTTAATTGATGCTCTTGATCTGTTTTGACTATATACTACACAATCTTGTAGAACTTTACAAAGAAGATGTACATTTCAGAGTCCCAAATAGAAATGTACTATTGTGAGTTGGGTGCTAACACAATATTACAGATACAAAATACATGCAAGCATAGGAGAAAGATTTGAAGGGGAAGCTTTGTACAATTGATTTGGGCTGCGATTCTTACTAATTGTCATAGGGCAAGTTGATGCATTCCCAAGTATCAAGTTCATCATCATTATGATTGATACAATGAGAGATTTAATTTCTCTTATGATCCAATAAGTTCTAAAATGTAGAGATATGAATCTATAGTGAAGTTTTTTTTTTCTAAAGCCTAGAGTACCATCATGTAAGAAATTATAATTTTCTTAATCGATGCTCTTGATCTATTTTTACTATATATGGCATATTACTCTGTCCTTGTCTGTCCCATGTCAAATTTAGGTATACCTAATTAACCATGATTATAGTCTAAATAATTAATTAGTAAAAATCATAATTAAAGTACACTAGTTAAATCCACTAATCCCTAACAATCTCAGGTTAACATCCTAATCATTAAATAACAAGTTCGGTCACATCTAACCATAATTTCATGCGTATATGATAAATCTAACAAAAATGTAAATAATTCTTAATTGGACTAATTGAACAATGAGGAATCCCAAGTTATTTTTATCGCTATACTTACGGTTATTCAAAATAACTCATTTACTGCCCTCGACTTAGTACTCTCAATTAACTTGAATTATGGATACTAATTACCAAATCATTTTACACATAAAATCACAAGAATTTATAAATATTGATTTAGAAAATCTAACTTGCATCCAAAAAAATAAAATGAAAATTTATCTTATAGTCAAGATAAGAATACTGATAGAATAGTTAAACACCATAAAGTCAAAGGCATCGAAGTCCCAAGTAACATCAAAAGGCATGAGGTTTGTTGCTAGATCTCATTTACTAAAAACCTATTCAAGCTCAATTTGAGCTTCTGGAATACTATTTGAGGATGGTTCATTCAAATTCATTATTATTCAAGATTGATTTGAGCTTGTCTCAAGTTCCATTCAATTTATAATTAACGAACTTCAAACTAGCAGCTTGTTCAACCTTATCAAACCCAACTTGTTAAGCATGAATATAAATAATGACTTCAATTGAACTAGCATATTGACCCTTAACAGTCCAAGATAATCCTATTGAATTTTAGAAATTAAAATTTTAATTATACAAGCCTTTAAGAAAAGGATTAAAACTCCGCCCTTCCAAGCCAATCAGAAAACTTACACGCCCATGTGAGTGAAGAGCTCAAGCAATAGAGTTTTGTATTGTTGATAAATCTCATTAATGTGAAACTAGATGCATCGATGGGTAAGTAGCATATAGCTTCAGGTGAAGCCATCTTAATTTTAGTTTGCATGAAAAAAATATGAAAAAGCTAAAACCATAGATTTATTTATTGATTTTTTATTTGGTATGAAGCTTCACGTGAAACTTGCAATTTTATTAAATTATATTGATATGAAGCCTTCCATTAAAACATGAAATTGATTTTTTTATTTGTTTAGGATTTATCATTTATTTAAATGATTATATTTTTATTAGTATTTTCATATTGAATTTTAAATTAATATCTCGCCTTAATGAAGCTTCTTGATAAGCTTGCACATGAGCTTTATATAATATTATTCACAAACATAAATTAATCAAACAATCAGGTGTTCAAGCTTGATCATTTAACATTTAATTATTTATAAAATATATAATCTCGTTCAATTAGTTAATTAAGCAATCATTAATAAACTCTAATTGAGTTGAGCCACAGTAGCTAGTCAAACACCCTGTTCATTTATATCCCAGATCATATAAAAGTTCATCATGAAGATTAAATCGATTAAGAAAAAAAAAAAAAAAAGCAAGTGAAACCCATGCCTACAAAATAAGAGTCAGGGTAACATCATAGGCAAGGAAAACTTACAATGTAAAGTTTATGTTCCATATTCTTGAACAATTGAGCTGCTTTAACTCTGAAAGCTTCTTGTTTCATTGCATCACGCTCACCATCAGTTATAATTCTTCCCCATTGTGCCTGAGCCTCTTGGAATTCAGCCAAAGTTCCAGCTAGTGCATGTCCTTCAAGTCTGTTCTCAGTGCAGGATTGCCTTGCTATACTACTGCGTGAATTCTCTTCTACTTCTTGAATATCTTTTGTTATTTGCTGCCTTTCAGCCAAAGCAGTTGCCACTGAAGAAGGGAGAAAATCCTTTCCGCGATAGATGACAATGAAATATTTGTTCCGAAGAAGTAAAACACCTCCAGTAAGATTCTGAGTAAGAAGAAGAATATTTTTAGAATAAAAGATAGAAAAAAAAATTTAAAACCCTACAAATAAATCTAATTAGAATCTTCACCTTAGCATACTCCACCAAGCCTATGTTTAATAGTCATTAGATAACCGACCACCCTTATTTGCACTAAAAATATTTTTATAATGCTTAGGGGCCTAAGAAGAACCAAACTAACAATCCTAATAACCATTTCAAATGGTAGAGATAAATATCCACAGAACTAAGAAGAATTGATCAGTTAGAATGCCGAAATTGTGATAACTTATAGCAGCTGTAAGTTAACATATCCTTTACATGCTCATGTACTAAATAACTATTTTCATGTTACTAGGTCAGACTACTCTACTCCTATCTATTAATCTTAGTTGCACTCGAATAAACCTATAACAAGGAATAATTCTATTGGATAAAATTTCAGATTGTTCTAGCGCAATATTCATCAATTCTGATAAAAGCACCGTCTTCAAGAAAAGGCCAATCTTTAAGATTTAGCTTCATTTTTCATGTCTGCATCTCATCCAATTAAACTCCTTTTCAGAACAAATACTAGAAATTTTGAAATAAAAGTTTTATTAAATAATTTCTGCTACATATAAGCCCCTGACACCGCCAAAATCCATTGCTTCCATCCTCTACAGTTCATAAAGCCCCCAATTGTGAGATCTAACTTGTAAGAAAAGCAGCACCCCACTTATTTCTATTCAACCTGGGAACGATTTGACCGGCTCGTGGACTCAACTCCATGAAGGTCCGAACTGCGGCCTTCATTAGAATCACTTCTTTTATCAGCCCCCAAATTTAGGGGATGCCACCAAACCCCGCTTCACTGGGGGCACATTCATTATTTTCCATTGTCACGGTACCTCCATACATCTGATCTAACTTCTCTAATTCAGGATCGAATCCACTGTATTTAATTTTTTTTGCGGCAGGCACCACCTAGAAATTCATATAACATGTTGATTTTGAAAACAAACCAAAAATTGACAAAAATATGGGACATTTTGAAAATGCTCGACTTCAGTCTCTCTGCCCGCCACTCCTCGGAAGCATCAATCATTTGCTTTATTGTATCCCACCATAAGCCCGTTTTCGGTTCTATTTCAGATTTTTCAAACATTCCTTAGTTGATCTCACTTATTTTTTAACTGCATCCTATCATATTATCTGTCTATACGTTCTTTGAATTTTCTATAGAATTTTGTCATTTTTCCTTGTTAAAATAGGTTGTCGTGTTATTTCACAATTCGACCTCATAGTTGATCTTACTTGTTTTTTAACTGCATCCTATCATACTATCTGTTTGTACTTTCTTTGAGTTTTTTAATAGTATTTTGTCACCCTTCATTGTTGAAATAGGTTGTCAGGTTATTTCCCACTTCAACCTCCTAAAAGCAGAGGTCGCAAAATATTAATTGTCTCTTTATCCCACATTGCAAATGAACGAGCCTCTTTTGTCTAAACCATTATATTACTAGCATTAAAAAAATCAATTAATATAAATAGAAATGTCACAATATCATCACAAATGCCACCACCTACACACACAAACATCTCCACACACCAGCACATCAAGACATTAGCACATCCACCACACCATCATCACCATCTCCACACACCAACAACCACCTCCACAACCACACACCAACACCTCCACACAGACACCACCACCTCCACACATCAACCACCATAGCACTACCTCATAATTAGCACCACACCACTTTCTTCAAACCATACACCGCCACCTCAACGCCACAAACCACCAACATAATTAGCACAACACACCACTTCACCACCTCCATATCACCTTACCCCACAACACACCACCACCTCCTCACAACATACAACCAAAATCAACACCCTCTTTCATCCATTTTTCAAATTCTCATACAAACATCAAAGATGATGGTAGAACCACTGTCCATATTTTTCATTTGAGGCAATTACATACAGGACACCGGAAACATTGTTATCTACAAATCAAGCACTAACTTTCATTATGTTTCAAATTCTCACTCAAAAATTAAAGGAGAAAAGATAAAACACAGCTCCATATTTTTCAAATTATCACTCAAAAATCAAGCATCCAAAACATTATTTATAGGGCACCCATATTTTTCAAATTCTCACTGGTTACAAGGCACCCGAAATAGTGTTATCTACATACATGACACCCGAAACAGTGCTATCTACATATATGGCCCCCGAAATAGTGCATCTTACATTCCATATTTTTCACTTGAGGTAGTGACATACAGGGCACAAAAACAACGCTATCTACAAATCAATCACTCACTTTCATCCATTTTTCAATTGAAGCAGTGACATATAGGGCACCCGAAACAGTGTTATCTACATACAGGATACTCGAAACACCATTCTATAAACCCTACAAATCACAAAATTCACAAAATTCTCATAATAACCAAAAATGAAAATGAGAAAGCCACAAAATGAGAAAGTTCAAGGTCGATTCCAAAAAATTCTCACAAAACCCTAGATATCTCAAATGAGAAGCCACAAATTGCAAATAGAAAGTCATTCCATAGAAAATGAGCACATGAATTACATACAATGCATAATAACCAGAGAACGTTGGCAAAAGAGAGAGGAGAAAGGCAAGTTGCCACCGAAGAGACCGCTCGAGAGACGTGAGAGAAAAACAAGATACCCAGGCAGCGGAGTAAAAACATTGCGAGAGCAATTGAGAGAGATAGCTAAGGAAAAAGAAAAGCGAGAGAGAGAGCCACGTCGTCAAGAGAGGGAGCCATGGGGCAGCGGGGTAATATATACATAAGGAAACGCGGGTCACGGGGTCGAACCCGTGGCCGCTTTTTAAGACAGATTATTTAGGAACGTCACCGCGCCGCTAGTTCCAAACATTCCCAGCCACATTTTCAAAACACACTGCGCCAAAAATGCTACCCAAACTGGCCCTAAATTAATTTCAGCATGCATAGGCACAAAAAATAAATAAATATGTATTTGTTGGTTTTACATGTGAATGTCTGCCTATATGTGCAAGTTTTATGTCATATGCTTTTTTATGTCCATATAACAATTTTCAAAGATTTTTCCATTTTGTATCCTTACAACATGTTGCATAGAAATAAGATCATTTGGTGAAAGTATAAGAGCATTCATTTAAAAAAATTAACAATATTGATGTTTATTAAAAATGAATGGTAGAGTCAATAGAATTCAGGAACAAACTTTTGTTGCATGGGCATTACACACTAGGTTTGGCAAGAAAATTTTATAAAATAGAACGAAAGCAAACTTGAAATAACAAATCAAATAAATCGGAATAAGGGAGAATCTCATAGACTGTCTACCTTTAGTTCCTCAGCCATTAATTTGTTATTTGTATTTTGAATTCCCTGTTTGATGGCAATCTTGGCAACTAAACTCTTCTCCCAAAGCTTCAGTATGGCAACCGCCAGACCTTGGTGGTGTCTATTTCTCCCTTCATCAAGATACAATCATAAACTCAAGAGGTCCATAAGATCAAGTAAAAATCATAGACTACACTTCAAACCTTGGAATGAACAATACCTAAGGCAAAATGGCACGGAAGTCCTTTCGCAAGCTTGCGAAGATCTGTCATCTCTGAATTAGTAAGCCTTGAACGCATTCCCACTGGAAGAAGTCTGAAAGGAGGTTTAAATCCAGGAACAGTTTGAGGTAGTAAGTCAGCATCTACAGGCAATATCCCAGTTCCCCACCAATCAACAAAACGAGGGCCCAATTCATCAAGTAATATATTGTACTCTGCTTCCTCCTCGGTCATGCTTTCAACAGGCTTTTTGATAATCTGAAATGGTTTGATATGATTTGAACTTGAAGATGAATCATGGTCTCTTTTTTCACTAGATAACATAGTAGCACTCGAAATATCTGGAACAAAATGTTGATCATCTTCATCTAGTATCTTATTTGAGTTCACTTCAATTTGAGAAATTTGGAACTTGGAAGGTCGTTTATAGTTGCTTCCTTGATAAACTATCATCACGCTGCCTGATCTCCATATAACCAATCCACCTGTTCGACGCTGATTAAAATTACATAATGAGATGAGACTTCTTTTCATACATGAAGTGTGATAATGAGTAAAAAAAAAATCCAAAGACACTAAATGAAGTGCTAAAAGAAAGACAACTAGTAGAAAGTATAATAATCAATAAGAACACGGAGATATCACTATCGTCATCCATGAATGAAGTTATAGATAACACATTGTATGGTCATGCCATATCATTCTCCCACTCCTTAAATCTCTCAAAATACGAACTAATTAGATAGTATTTAATGTTTGAAGAGTTTATTTTTAGCATGCATTCTTCAATCTCCTATATATTGTATAACCTACGTTCACAATAGTAATTTCCTTTTCCCGTATATAAATGTATCTAATTAATGTATTAACAATTTAGAAGTAATTTACACAAAACAACTCATATATTTTGCATATCAAGATTTTCAATTTCCTTAGGTACGCAAGTCTATCTATTTTCAAGACATTTATTAGATAGAATGTTGCAAAAGAGCACCAATGTCCATTCAGAATGCATAAGAGAGATGAAAAACATGCTCATTCATTGTCCTGAATTACAATTTATACATGAAACCCCATCAAGATAAAAAGCGAAACATGGCATCCTATGTCCGCATGCAAGCTTCCCAAATATTAGATAATGCACAACCATAAGTAAATCCCCATGTATCATTGACAAGATTGACAATAAGGGCCATTTAGGAGTGCTGATATCACAATTGTTTATTTTCAGAAAAACTAGCCACCTGAAAAAGAGTAAAGCTTCACTCCCCAAACAAACTGCATATACACTGAAATAATCCTAATTTATGTGTCCCTGCATTGGGGTCGGCAGAAAACCAACAAAAAAAAATCATAATATAATAGATAAAATAAGATAAAAAAGATCTCCAACCTCAACTAGTTTATGCGCCGTTTTCATGTCGCGTGCCAGCGCCTCATGGAACCTGAGCCGCACCAGCTCCGACTTTCGCCAGGTATCATGAATCTTTTCCAGTACAGGCTGAGTTAGCCCAGCCTTGGGGACGCTAATCCTCTCCCTCAGCATCATCCCGAGCTGCCTCAGTCTCCTGAGCTCCGAATCTTCAATGGTAAGTTCCGCAAGCCACGGCGCCCTCACCCTCTTTTTCTTCTTCTGGTTCCCATCTTCTCCCTCCGTGAACTGATTATACCCGTCCCTCTCCCATGGTAGAACCGGCTGGTCCGCGTACTGGGTATCGGGCCGATTCCAGCTTCGCTCAAGTAAATCTCCCAACCTCTCGCTGCCGTCCAACTGAACTTGCGGCTTCACCTCCACTTCTTCCATTTCGTCGTCATCATCTAGACCCAGACCTAGACTACGAAGCCGATGGACGATCCTGTCTATGGAGCCTCCTGCATCTCGGGTGGCTGGGGATGTCTGGGGTTCCGGGGTATTCCATTGCTGGATCCAGGAGGGAGTGGCGGTTATCTGGTTCGAATTTTCATCAAAACAGGCGTCGTCGTCCCATTTTGATTTTCGATGGAGGAAGGAACGACGAGAATCGGTTCCGGCGCCTCCACCGGACGAGCGTTCCGCGAAGTGGAGGGAAGCTGTGGTGGAGAATAGGAGAAGAAAGCGGCGGTGAAGGAGGCGGGAGAGAGAGGGATTGTGGCGAAGGGGCATGGAAATCATGGAACTGTGGAAAGAGAGCTCTGATATCTTCACTGTTGAGAGAGCCATTGAAATTACCAGCGCCCGTAGATGAGAATCAACTTCACTTTCCCGGCATATCGGATATATGTCCTTGAAGTTCCAGCGAAACAGCGGAACCGGCACTCTTCTCCGGGAGTTTGGATAAGGAGCCGCAAGGTGAAAGGCCGTAGATGTCAAGGAAATATATGTGGTTGTCCGGACCTATCGAATAACTGGAAAATTATAAATAACAATTTTTACTGCATGATTTGGGCATGAAAATTAGATAATAAACCAGCCCGAAATAATATTTAGAACTTATATTTTTTATTTGCTGCATTTGTTTACGTAAAGATAAAATTCAAGGGAGCTTGTTTATAGATAATCAACAAAATTTTGACAATGTTATAGATTTCTATTTTTCGATAATTTTCTAGTATAATGCATGAATAATATGTGGTGTACCCAAATTTAATTTTATATTTTTTTATATGAAGCTTAATAAGTTTTGATGGTGCTATATGTTATATTTTCAAAAAAAAATTAGCTTTATGATAATCTACCATAATATATTAGGAGTTTGTTTTCGTACAGTTTTAGCTTTACTTAGAAATTTATTTAGTTTAGGCAATCTTTTTTTAATGAAGTAGACGTGTATTGCCTCACTTCTATAGAGAAACTATAATTTATTACCTTTAAATGTTGAAATTAATGTTTTATGTTTATTTAGATAACCTTTTTTTTAGAAATATTAAACTTTATTCACTTTTTTTTGAATTTAAATAGATGTGTATTATCTTTGTTTTGATCAAATATTATACATTTGTTTGAACCAAAAACTGAAATCATTATTTTATTTTATTTCAGATTAACATTGTTTAGAATAAATTTAATTTTATGCAGTTCTTATTCAATAAAGTAGATGTGTGTTGTCTCACTTTTGAAAAAAATAATAATAATTAACTACCTTTAAAAGCTAAAATTGTTATTTTATGCTGTTTTAGTTACATTTCTTTAGAAATATTATGACATTATTACTTTTTTTTTTTTAAAATTGATGTGTACTATCTAGACTTTGAAGAAAGTTTCATATTTACATGAACGAAAGTTCATATAATTATTTTATTTTATTTTAAGTTAGTTTTGTTTAGAATTATTTTTTTTAATTTTTGGCAAGTCTTTGTCAATAAAGTAGATGAGGATTGCCTCAAGTTGGAAGAAAAACATAAAATTAACCTCCTTTTAATAGCCAAAATCAGTGGTTTATGTTGTCCAATCCCTAAACTCTTAAGAAAATTGTACATTTACTTAAATTGATCATAAAATAGTTTTTTTTTGTTATGTTTTAGATAACTTTGTTTAAAAAATATTAGATTTTATTTTATTTCTACCACTGAATATTATATGTGTAAATTATGCAGGTATGACAGCATGATGTAATCCTAAAGCGTTATAAATAATCTGTAGACAAAACTTTTGGTTATCATTGTTCACAATGAAAATAAAAGCATATGATTTGTATTATGCACACCAGACTGAATTTTAGTGTGGGGAAGGACCATGTGAGCTATTGGCCAAATTCAAATAATATAAAATTAATTGATTTTTTGTGTGCAAGATTGAATTTGAAAAGAGTGAATAAACTTAATATCATATTGAAATTTAAAAAATCAGGCACCATATATGGTTGTGCTGTCATGATTAGATATGAAGTTAACCTTAATTGTAGTTAAAAGATGAAAAATTTTAAAAAAAAATTCCTAATCATCCATAGTAGAGCCAAGTGATCAATGCCTTTTGAGATCGAGTGAGGCATGTGTTGAAGAGATGCATTTAATTTTATTCGAAAGAAAAAATGGGAAATGATTGAAAATGGTGATAATAGTTCTCTAATGCAACTATTCACGGAAAGACGGATTAATTATACTATATTTGAGTGAGATTTCTAAATTAATGGGATTTATATGTTAAAGTGTTTTTTTCCCGAGTGATGGCAGTAAAGGGTTGATTATTTAAAATTTTTTTATGTCATGATTTTTAACACAAGTTTTCGTTGTAATAAGTACAATTTGTGGGTGCAGCTTCTGTTGGAGTTAATCATTATTAGCAAAATGTTCTATTCAAAATAGCCTTCTAATCAAATGAGACAATTCATTTGTTCAAATCGTTATCCAGAGCATTCCTTTGTATAATGTATGGCAAACATCCCTGTCGGCGTTATTTCGGGTTGGTTTGTGGGGTTGCCCGTAAGAAGCTGTCGGTCATCGGAATCAAAATCATGTCGCCCGCCTCGGAAGGACGTTGAAGTATGAAATCAAACTGACCCCATATTTTTCATAGTTTAAAATGAAAGAGCATTGTACCTCAAATCCTGTATCTATCACGAAGGATAATCACAAGACTTGAGGATGAGGCTCAATCAAATAAACTAAGGAAAGTATGACTTTTGTTTGGTCTGTGAAATCTTTGTATTTGCCGACAAGTTCCCCTATTTAATATAAATGATTAAATAGGGTTTATATTTAGTTGGGTTCGGACATGCTTCTTATAAGGGCAAGCCCCTATAGTTAATTACATCGTAAATGACCAAAGTCACTTAAGAAGACTCTCGATAAAAATCAAGAAATATTATCTTCAAGGAATTTCAAAGGGTAGGACTCTTCAACAAAATCGGACGTAGAGGTGTGAAAGGGGATTGGTTCAAATTTGGAACATTTTATTGTAGAATCCAAAGGAAGAGGAACTAGGGGATGTCATGGATCCATAGGAGAACCTCGGTGACTTCCCAAGCTATCCTAATGTTTGGCTTCAGTTTTGAGGAGAAATATTTGGGTGTTTCATCCTGCCAATTTTATTAGTTAGGGCTTACATTTGTGTGAAATGATCACACAAATATTCTGGAAGATGTGAGGATTTAGGTCGTGACAAACGACGACCTCAGAATCCTAAGACGAGTTAGGGCTTATATTGTATAGCAGGGTATGTAAAGGCCTAAACATAAGGTGATGATTTACGTTGCATAAGCAAGCAACCTCGAAGTCCTATGGATTTGTTGTTTAAGTCTAAGGAAGATTGGTTTAGCTGGGGAAGACATGTTTTGCTGTTGAAGATTGCCGTGCTGCCCACCATGCTAGCTCCAAGCTCCTTGCCGCGACAAGTTTGAGTTATCAAATCAGATGGCCATATGGTTGAAGTTCTTTAAATTTTATGAAGGCATATTAAAGTTTATTAGAGCGACACCGGTTAGGTTCCTACAGTTCCCTCGTTCTGGCATCACTATTTGCTATTGGATTCACTTAGTCTAAATGAATTTACTAAACCCAACTTAATGAGTTCCATAATTTCATTTAAACAGTGGGAAGCCTCGTTAGCAACCGTAGGTTACCTCCTCCGAGGAATTCCCGATCATCCGATAGAGACATCTTAATTTAGTTGAAGTTGTGGTTTTTGTGTGATGTTTGTGATTAAATTTTGAGTTGTTTTATATTTTGAATGTTGTGGCGGTGAATTTTATCTTGGTTGATTTTAGTTTTGGTTTTGGTTATGGTTAACATGCAAGTTTATGTAGTTAAATGCAAGCATGAAACATGTAAGGAAAAGGCAGAAGAAAGATGGTACAATAAATTATAAAAGCGTATCTGGCGAGTCTTCTCGTTCCACCCCCTAAAACTTAATATGCATGTTAAGGTAGTTTATGAAGAGCGGAAAAGCTAAGATTTTGGTAATTTTCCTAACCCTATGTCATATCTTTGCAAGTCCTTAGAAGTTTAATTAAGGATGATTTCATTGAGCTAAGAAATATTAAGTTTAATAGACCTCTAAGGTATCCAACAAGTTAGGAGGGGGAAGCAGGTCCATGCCTCCTTCTCACCAACTGGTGAAAAGCCTCGAGTCCATTTAAACTTATTATGTTACTTAATGGTTCATCCTATAAATATCCTTATTACTCAGTGAACATTGATGTCTCAATTATCCCTAAGAATAGGATAATTATCACTTATCATTTAATTTGAAAATTATGTGGGTGAAGACCCTTAAAGAGGTAATTCAGTGTAATTTGAACACTTAGCCAAATTTTTAAACCTAATTAGGCTTAGTGGTGTTTCAAGGATGTTTAATATAATTATGTTTATTTCTCTATCCTCATTTAGTCAATTTTGATTTGGCCTAAGTCACCACTAAGCCCTTAAGACCTAGGTGAGTGTCTTAATTAGTTTTGAAAATGGTTAAGCTTTATGTGATCATGATTCATGACTTGGATTTTTATTTGAAAATCAAAATAGGGGTACTAAATTGATTAGTTATTAACTTCAATAGTCATGCCCCTAAGTCCAGGATCATTTAATTTTAATAAACTTCCAAATCTTAATAATTTAGAAATTTATTAATCTTAATTAAGCAAGTAAGATTGGTTTCTACCAATTAAACCCTTATGATTCAATCATCAAATAAATTGATTAAAATCAGAGGTTACCCATTTTCCCTCCTTGAATTAAGCCTAAATGTTAATTAAGGCTAAATTTCTAAAATTACACATTTGCCCCTATGGCTCTAACATTTCATAATTTGCCAAATTCAATTCAAATGACTTTGAAATTTTTATCCTAACTCGTTTATGGGTCAATTAAGACATCAAAGGAGAAAATGTGATTTTTCAAAAATTAATTTAATTTATATAATTATTTTCATGCAAAAATATGATTTTTCAAAGAAAATTCCTAACTTGACCAAGGTAAATTATAATTCCTTGAAATTTATATTGGAGGTAGACCTAAACCAAAGGAGCCTTTGGATCAATTTTCATAATTGTTTGAATTTTCTTGATTTATTAGAATTATTTTAAATTCTGGGTTACTTAATAAAAATAAAATATTTCAGGTGGTGAAAATTAAATTTTGTATTTTTGAAAAATCTCACTAAGGTCAGAGAGCTCAGAAGAGAAATTTTATATTTTTCTGATTTTTCCTTGATTTATTGGAATTATTTTAGTGAAAACTCATTTTTAGCCTTTTAAAAATTATTTTTAAGCCTTGAAATTCAATATCTATATTTAAAAAACCAAGAAAAATATTCTAATTGTTCCTAAGTGATTAGGAAAAAATTTAGAATATTTTCATGAGTTTTATTATTTTTATGATTTTTATGAATTTTTAATTATTTAAATATTTAGAATTGGCTAAAAATTAAAATTTAATTTTAAATATCATTTTTTTTAGAAAATTCCCCTAATCACAGAGAACTCAAAAAACTAAGTTTCACAATTTTTTGAGTTATATTTTAGTTTTTTTTTAAAAAAATTTAAATGTCAAGAGTGGTATTTATCTTTAAAAATCAATTTAAGTTGTCAAATGAACTCAAAATATTTTAAAATTTTTATGATGAGTTCTCTGGATCATAAATCACAGTGAAGATAAAAAATCAAGTCATTTAAATTTTTGTATTTTCCAAAATTAATTATCTTAGTGATTTAGTTTTTGTAAAATTTAAGGATATTTTAAATGACTTGACCCATGAAATTATTTTCAAAAGTTTCTCTGGTCATGGTAGACCTTCCAAAATTTTCTTGGGATTTTATAACCAATATAATAATTTCCATGATTATTTTAAGAAAATAATGTGAAATAACTTGAAAAATGTGGGTCTCTGTATAGGAAGCTCCTCTGACTTTAAAAAAATCAGAGAATACTTCCCCTAACAGAGGCTACAACATGTTAAAATTCCAAGCCAAGGTGATGTGTCATCATGCATGGAGAATCAAATGATTTAAAACAGCGTTTAATTAATTAAAAATAAAATATGCATAACATGGTCTTGAAATTTATTTCACATTATTCTCCTTTGTTCACTGAGCAAAAAAGTATTTTTATTTTATTTTTGTGATTTTTCTACACAAAGTTATGAATTTTCTAAGTTAAGGGTATTTAAATAAATAGGAAAAAGCCCTATTTATCTGTTTAAACAGCGCGTGATGACTAGATCCTAGGCAGCTCCGAAGGCATGCGTGGCGCGCTCTAGTTGGAAGCCACCGTCCACATAGTTGCTAACTCGGCCCGCGGTTTATGTCCCGAAGCGCTCTCCGGCTCGATCTCCCCCGCCCATTTGATACACGCTTGATCGAATGGCTCTCCGTCATCGTCCCCGATTGAATGATCCTGTGCCCATCCACACTAAAACCTAAGATTTCGGCTTAGTCTCAACCAAATCACTTTGGGTTTGATCCTATGGACTCGTCTAAGCGAGGCAAACACATCCATACAGTTAAGATGCCATGAAATCAAGCTTAAGTAAATGGAGAATCAAAATAAGCTCGGGAGAAGGAGAAGTTTTATACCTTTGCTCTAAGAAGGGAGGCTTCAATCAGATGTGCTCGACACGTTTGTTGGGGTCTAAGGAGGCTAGAGATTGAGTCTTTGGTCTTGGTGTAAGGTCTAGGTATGAATTCGACCAAGCTCGATTTCAGGTGTTGGTCTAGAGCTATGGTAGAGCCTCTGTGGAAGGGGGATTTGATGGGGCTTAAGCTTCTTTCACTCTTGTGAAGGTGTGGGCACAAGCAATTTGAAATTTGGTGGAGTGTGAAGGTGTATTGGGTTCTATCCTGGTTTCCGGCAGGGTTTCAAGCTCAAAATTGAGCTCCGGCAATGGGAATAGGTGAGGGAAAATGGTTGGAAAGCACTGAGGGAATCTTAGGGAAGCTCTGTGTGAAGTTTGGAGAGGCCTCTCTAAGGAAATTTTAGCACCTTGTTTAACGGCCATGGAGGTGGCCTTTTATAAAAATGGGGCTATTATGGTTGTCGTGGCCAATTAGGAGGTGTAATGTGGTGCTTAGGTGGAGGGCAGAGGAGCTCCATAGTTTTATTTGGATGAGCTGGCTGATTTGGGTGAGGTGTCATGGGAGTGGCTCTTGGTTTTGGGCTTTTCTGGCCACTAGGCTAGCCGGCTGGCCAGGGAGAGGTGGCTAGGAGCTCAAGGAACTCAGAGGAATCCATCACAACAATTTAATGCAAATGTGCTTGAATTTGACAAAGATATCTTAAGCATGTGCATTTTTGGAAATAAGATCCCTCAATTTGGGGGACCTTTGGTCCATGGCTTGATTTAGGTGATTTCATGGTGTTTGGACTGGTCACTAAGTCCAACTAATGGTTGTGGTGGAGTTAATTTGGTGGCTTTATGGTGGTTAGGTCACATTTAGGCGCTGTTTGGTTCGGCTTATGTTGCGCGGCGTGCGACAGCCGCTTCGTCCCGCATTTCGGTGTTTGGTTCGGCGTTTCGCGGCAAATATTTGGCGAAGCGGATCGATCCGCGGCCGCGATATTAGCCGCGGTCCCCGCTTTCCTCTTACCCATTGTCCCGCTTACCCCTTTCGTTTCTCTTCAGCCCTAACGAGTTCCCTTGCGGCTCTCCTTCGTTCTCTTGCTTCGTTGCCCCGCGATCGACGGATCTGAGGTATAACGAGCATTTTTCTTCTTCTAATCGCAGATTTGAGGGTTCTTTGCAATTTTTTCGAATGTGATGTTTTCTCTACTCCTATCCTTCCTACTTCGGCGATTTTTTCTTCAACACATGGAAAAAACGACTGTGATGTTCTTTACCCCTTTCTTTCATCACTAGGGTTATGCCTTCTCTTTACCTTCTCCTTTGACGCATTCTTGTTTGGTGGCTGACGGCTCAAGATTGATCGCAGATTGTGGCTGTGGTGGTTGATTCATGTGTAGTGGCAGTTGTTAATGCAATTAGTAGTGTGAAGTGCATAGATGACAGTGCATACGAACGGTCGAATTGATGTGGAGTTGGCTTGTTAATGTCATGATACCTTGCTCTTCTACCTCCAAATGATGTTGAGTTGGGTTAGGAGGGGGATTGATCATTCCCTTCTTCTCTTGCTTGCAATCAGGAAGTTGTATTTTTGATTCCCATCTACTATTTTCGTTTTCCCCATTTTTTACTTTGACAGTGAACAAACATTTTCGAAATCCCCTGTTTGGTTTGGCTTCTGTTGTATCTGCTTTGATGTTTTTGGAGAGTGCAATTGCTTTTGTGGAGAGTGATATGCTCTTCGTGGTGTGGTATTTTTTGAGTGCATCTGCATATTTGATTCCAGCATTCTATTAGTTGCTATTTTTTCGAGCTTGTTGGTTACTTCTCTGTTGAGGCACACAGGAAAAGGTGTAATAACATTTTGCTATTGATGTGTTCTTGCTGTTTATTCGAGCTAGCCACTATAAGACCTATTAATTGATATGTTCATTGGAGGATTGAGAAATCTCAAGGAAAGGTTGTATCAATAGAAGAGAGCTAGCCACTATAAGACCCCTGGAATTACTTAACTTGTGCATTACATTCTATTGCTTGCTGTTTTTGTTGGGTGGGTTCGGTTGTTGGATGGATTCGGTTGTTCCCACGAATTTCTTTTTAATTATTACATAGGTTAGGGATTTCAATGAATGTTCATCTATCTAGGGGCTATTGGCTCTGTTTAGATGCAATCATCTTGTGTGTGCTTTGGTTACATGTGCTGAGTTTCAGTAGAGGCTCATTTTTTGGCTAACCTAAGGAGTAGTCTCAAAAAATGTCTTCTTGGCTTTGATTTGCAAATTCTCAGCACCTTCTTTACAGGATAATGTTTTGCAACACATATATGCATATGAAGGAACTATGAGACATCGTTTAATGGTACTAATCTTTTACACTGGTAAAAGTGCAATTTTTGAGCAAAGAAACAATTGTAATTTCATTTTTCTGGAATGCGACATTGTCTTCTTGGCTTTTTGCTCGATTAGGCTGTTTTATCAACTATGTGGCTTTGCGGTTTTATCGACAATGTCTTCTTGGATTTTTGAGCAAAGATGTCAATGCAATTGGAACTTCTATGTGAATTTTGGGTATTGGAAAATATGTGGTTTTGCTGTTTCTGCTTGGCTATTTCTACTAATTTCGGTTTGCTTGCTTGCAATGCATGCCTTCCACCGCAAGATACTCCTATGCTCCAGAATTCTGTTCTTTTCTGGCTGTTGATTGTTATTGTAGTTGGGTGTGAGAAGATTGTGGCTGCACTAAGGTTTATATATTGTTTATATGATGTAAGTTGTGCTTGTGTGTACAACAAATGAGTCTTTGTTGATATGTTTAAAAATTACAGCTACTATTTCAATAAAATATTGCATTCATTTCCCGTGGACGTAGGTCATTTGACCGAACCACGTAAATACTTTCGTTCCTTTCTATTTACATCTCTGGTTTGGTTTATTGCTTGCAACTTGTTAATATGTACCCTTTCATTTATTTAGAATGTTTAAATCCAGTTTACTTGTGGGTTATTTTGTTTTGGTGATATTATTAGCATGGCTAATAAAAACAAAAAAGTTGCCACTCCTGCACTTTGGGAGAAGGACACCAAATTAATATTCTGTGACCTATGCATATGTGAAATTGATAAGGGAGATAGGCCAACGACATTTTTCAATAAGGAAGGCTGGGATAACATCATTAGCAGATTCAAAGAGATAACAGGTAGGGAATATGATAGGCTCCAACTGAAGAATAAATGGGACCAGCTTAAGAAAGATTGGAAACTGTGGAATGATTTGAAGCGTGGCTCCACTGGATTAGGATGGGATCCAGTGAATAGAACAATTGATGCGTCCAAGGATTGGTGGCAAGAACGGCTTGCGGTAAGATTTTGTTGACTCTTCTTTTTTAATTTTAAGAAACTCTAATTTATATTTCTAATAACCATATACTGGTCTTTTGCAGATAGTTCCTGCGGCGAAGAAGTTCAAATTGGCTGGGATTGAACCAGAATTGGAGGGCAAGTTACAGACGATGTTTGGTGGGGTGGTCGCTACAGGGAAATATTCAGCTGCCCCGAGTCAAACAATTTTCGAAACAACCCCCGAGAATGTGGCCGTTGAATTGTCAAATGATTCTGCAGAATTCCGCAGTGTTGAGCCACCTAAAATTCAATCCACCAACCGTGCAAAGCGCCCCCGGAACGAACGTAAGAGAAAGAGTGGACCTGCATCTATGAGGGAACAACTCTCATACCTAGTCGACTCATCTAACGATGCCCCTCACAGAGTTCAAAAAACCTCGGTTCATGAGGTCATTAGTCTTCTTGAGGAAGATCCAGAATTTACAGGGGATCGTGATCTTTTCTACTTTGCAGTAGACCTCTTTCGTGATTCCCTCCACCGAGACTTCTTCACAGTACTGAGCAAAGAGCGACGATTGGAATACATACGCTATTATTATAACCGTCGTGACCTGTGAAGTTTAGTTCCTCAGTAGTTCACATTATCTTTGTTTATTATTTGGAAACTAGAGTGTTGCACTTTCTTTCATCTATGATATTCCTGTTAGTACACTTTTTCATCTGTGGTTGTTCTTTGTTTTTTTATCAAACTGATTTGAATTTCATTCCAAATGATTGTTAAGTCAATTTTTCCCAATTAAAGTTCATATCTTTGTTTCTCTTATTCCATCTATGAGCTTAACTGTGTTTCAAAGTGTAAAATATAGTTCATACCATCATGGACCCAGAGGAAGTCCGACGTCGACGTCGAAATGCAGC
This sequence comes from Phalaenopsis aphrodite, assembly GCA_003013225.1. Classification (NCBI taxonomy): domain Eukaryota; kingdom Viridiplantae; phylum Streptophyta; class Magnoliopsida; order Asparagales; family Orchidaceae; genus Phalaenopsis; species Phalaenopsis aphrodite. The sequence goes on from NEWO01000063.1 coordinate 75,879, forward strand.
AATAAATATACTGGTGCATTACTATAACACGCATGTGGACCGTGAGCCCTGCTACACATCATCTCAGATTGGAGACAAATGGATAGGAGAAATGATTTTAGGACATCCAGCGAGATTTCAAAACATATTCCGCATGTCCCAGCGTGTTTTCAGTGATCTGTTATTAGATCTGCGAACATCTCATGGACTTTACGGATCTTCAAGGGCCACAGACCGTGAAGTATTGGGCATAACACTTTACATTTTATCACAGAACGAGTCAATGCGGGGAGCCATGGAACGATTCCAACACTCATCGAAAACAATAAGCAGGTACTTCTCAGTGGGTTTGACTTCCCTCGTCAGTTTAGCGCAAGCTATAATAAAACCCGAAGATCCAACGTTTGCCAGAACGCCAGCACAGATTCGCAATGATGCCCGATACATGCCACATTTCAAGGTACACATTCATAATTTAAATCAATATTAATGGGTTGCATATTGAAATGATTTAACTTTATTTGTGAAGGGTTGCATCGACGCAATCGATGGAACGCATGTTCATGCAAGGGTACCGGAAAACGAGAAAGTTGCATTTATCGGCCGTTCCGGGAGCACAACTCAAAATATCATGGCAGTTTGTGATTTCAACATGTGTTTCACATTTGCAATGGCTGGATGGGAGGGTAGCGCACATGATAGTAGAATCTTCAAAATTGCAACGAGAAATCCGGAGTACAATTTTCCTCACCCACCACAGGGTTAGTACCTTACTAATACAAGTAGATTTATTTTT
>NEWO01000063.1:78091-133593 GCA_003013225.1 Phalaenopsis aphrodite
TTATAAACTTGATGTATATTAAGCCCATATTTATACAAATAAATCGAAATATTTTAAACAGTTTAACAGACAGGGGCAGATTGGTCATTTTTACATTAACAGCTGGCTCACAACATTTTTCACACAGCTGCACCAAACAGACAGTCAACTTCCCCACAGCTGCTTCCCTACAGCTGCTTCCAGGGGCAGCGCAGCTGCAGCTGAAAAGCTGAGAATCTGCAGTTGCGCCAAACATGCCCTTAGTGCATGGGTCCAAGTGGGTGCAAATGACCAAAAATTAGGTTTCGGCTAGGTTAGCCATGTCAATTGGCCCAAATAATTGTTGCATTTGGTGTAGATGATCATAAGGAACAACTTTGGTGAAGGATGGGTGTGTAAAGAGCTCAATTGGAGGGTCAATTTGGGGGAATTTTGAACTTTAATCAATTTGGTCATGTTAGGCTAGGCATGGGTCTAGTTTGGGTTAGCCTTGGGCTAAGTCCAAATTGATATTTATAAATGGTCAATAGGGACCTCATGAAGAGTTTTCAACATGAATTGGATGCCAATTTGGAGGTTAAGGCAATCAATTGGGTGAAATTAAGGGACTTAGCCAATTTGAGGCTAAATTTGGGAATTTTAGATTTAGGCCAAAATCAAATAGATTTGAGGCTTCACCAAGGCTAATTGATGGTTGATTTTGATGTATAGCAATGTCATAAATATTTTGTTACATTAATTGAGGCCAATTGACTAGGCTATGAGTTCAATTTGGTGAGATTAGGTCATATGGTCAAAATTGGAGTTTTGACCTAAATCAAAATTGAGCTCATATAATGAGCCAATTAGGCTTGGATTTGGTTTAATTTGGTCATATGAAAATTTAATTTTAGTTTAGGATTGGAATTGCGGTTAATTGAGATCAAATTGATGGACACTTGAGTTGGATTTGGGGAAATTTGGGTTTTTAAAGGGCAATTTTGAGATTTTGGTTAAAGATGTTCAAATTGGCCAAATTGGGTCATGTAGTAGTTGAAAGAAATGAAATTGGTAATATTTGTGATTTATTTGGATTTTCTGGGAATTTTTTGGGATTTTGAGCTATGGAGAGATATTTTGGTAATTTGGAGGTGTTTTAGGGGCAAAAGGCTAAGATGGGTATTTTGGTAGAGTTGAGGTACCAACCATCACCAGTAAGCCATGAACCAATGGAAACCTCATTTTGGGGTCCTCTACATAGTGGTCTTAGCTAAACCATAACCCTAGGGCTAGTAGGTTTAGGGGACCATCTACACGAGTATCCCAAAAGATCAAGGGATCTAGGCTAGAAATTTGAGTTCAGGGTTGTGAGGGATTGTGGGTGCAGATAAGTGTAGTGAGTGCCTTAGCTCCAGACCAACACCTAAAGTCAACCCAAAGGTCCAGCAATCCTAAGGGCGACTCATCTTGAGTTTCCCCCACAGTAACCTCACCTACTAAGTATTTAGAGGTTGAGAGCAATATGTGGAACTTCAAGTTGAGTGGAGAAGAGTTTGGAATTTCTAATGGTGAGGGTTCCATGTCTAGTTTTCTAGGAATAGTCAACAGGAAAAGTTCTATGGTTAGAGCCTAGGCTATTAAAGAGGAAAAACTAAACCTCAACCAAAAATGAGGTCAACAATCCCTTAAAACCAACTCATCATAGATTATGCCAATGACATATATCTAACAAAACTCTTTTAAAGGTACATTACTTCAATGATAATATGATATTTCATAATCTAATTTATAAATGATTGAGTACATGTGATTCAGAAGAGTTAGACCAAGCATGGGCTTAATTTCTGGAAAAATATAATCTTCATGATCATGAATGGATGAACCAACTATATAAAATTAGAAATAAGTAGTCAATGACATTCAATTAAAATTCATTTTGCTAGGAAATCTTATCGACACATTGTAGTGAGCCTATGAATATGTATGTCATAGTATTTCTAAGCCTATTAGTTCCATTACAAAATATTTTTTTTTCGGAAATGAGAAAATGGTGTCTTTATGGCAACGAAATAAGCATGATGAGGATTTCAAATGTAATTAGTCTGCAATTGCTCCAATTATTGAAGGCATCCCCACGTTTAAGCAAACAACTGCTTTCTACTCCAAAAAGTTGTATGCATTTTTCTGAAGAGAAATGTGTACATTATGTCGATGGGCTAGCTTTGGAAGTATCTAATGATAATCCCCCAAATTATTATCTATCAAATTTAGAGAGTAAAGGAGCATCCAAAACTTAGAATGTTAATTTTGATATAAATATGTTTGATATAAGTTATAGTTGAAGGATGTTTGAAATGATGGGATTACAGTGTGCTCATTATATTAGAGTTGTAAGTCATAAAATTTAGCAAAGATAATAAAGAAGTACTTCCTCTTGCGTAGGTCTTCAAGTGCAAAGCAAGATATCTACATTGGTGATGGTTATAACAACTTAAAAGAGTTAGAAGCTAAGAATGGTTCTTCAAGTGTTAGCATATTTCAAAACTACATTAGTAAATTTTCAAACAAAATAAACATGAGGGAACAAGGCAATGAAGTAGCCGAATAGTATATGTTTGAGAAATTGAAGAAGCTGTCTTTGATGGCGTTGAGTCAATATTATGTGGGAATTTGCTTCCTTTCAACCGAAAGAGTAAGAAAAAAACTGAATATAATGCTTGCACTATCAAGTTGAAAAATCCAGCAAAGATGAGACCAAAAGGTGCATCTAATGTCATATTGATTGGTCCTTGAGAAAAAATAAAGAAAGTTAACTATAAAAATCTTACTTAATCATAGCTTCTAAAATCTATCTTGTATGTTCCCATTTTTAGTTATTCTATGTTCCCCTTTCATAGAAAAGAAATAAAAATATATAAATGCTACAGAGCACATTGACTCTCAAGTTGCTAACTTTCTAAATGCTATAATTTTCACCACAATACCTCAGTGCTTCTCAGAGGTATCGTGTCAAACATTTTTCTTGTCCATTTATTTTTAAATTTAGTCCCTTGATTTAACTAATAAAGACGATTACATATTATTAGGAATTCTATTCATCTTCAAGTGTAAGAGAGCCATCGGCAGAATACACCAAGCTGTTAATGGATATCATTTCTCAAATAAATTCCTAAATTCTAAACTAGTAGATATAAAATGGTTGTGTTTGTATTGTGAGTGTTGAACAGTTAATGAAGATCTGTATAACATGTTCTGATAATCCTATAAAATGGTTTCTCTTCAACAAGCAATCAATAAATATCAAGAGAATAGATCTATTATTTCATAAATTTATCATATTTATGAAGAAACATATCCTCATTTTACATAGTAAAAACATTTTGGTTTTGTCAAAACCAAAAAAAAAGCATGTAGTTCAATGATCAATCCATACACAGAATAAAAATTGCAAATTTATTGAATTTTCTCAACCTTTTTCTTCATATAGTTGTGGTCGAGATTTTGAAAAATAATTTTAATTTAATATATATATATAAATTTGAAAAACATTTTTTGATTTGAAAAATGAGACTAATAAGATCTCATACATTTTAATAGGTTAAGTAACTGAGTACAACACTACAAGTAATGCACATATCCTGATGAATAGACACTTTACTTGACAGCAGGCTTGATTAAATAAACTAAATGATTTATGACATTTGTTTGATCCACAAACCTTTTTTATGTGATCAACAAGTTCCCTTACCTAATATAAAAATTAGATATGGCTTATATTACATGGGTTATGAGTTCCCTATGAGAGCAAGCTACCATAGTTAATTACATCCAAAATGACTAAAGTCACTTAAGAAAACTCTCAATAAAATTCAGAAGTTTTTGTCATTGGACATGAAAAATCAAGTAGGAAAAGACAAAATAGAAGTAGTTATTTTAGGAATCCAAAAGAATGAGAGGTTGGGGACGTCACAAATCCTGAGAAGAACCTCAGTGACTTTCCAAACTATTCTATTATTTGGCTTCAATTTTGATGATGATATTACTTGATATTTAAATTATACCAATTTTTTTATTTAGGGCTTATACTTGCATGATACTCAAATTTTGCAAATATTCTACAAAGATATGAGGGTTTACGTCTTAACGAATGACAACCTTAGAGTCAAAAGAAAGTTGAGACTTCTATTACATAACATAGTTGTGCAAAAGCCTAAAGATAAAGTGACGATTTAAGTTATGCTAGATGAACAACCTCAAAGTCCTATGAGTCATGTTATTTTAAACTAAAGAATGTTTAGTTGAAGTAGAGCTTGTTTCATGTCGGGTCTTGATTCATGACGGATGTCTTTTATCGTGCACTTGCATCCTCGTTGTGTTGCCCAATAGTTTGTTCTGAGCTCCAAATCGTATCGATTATGGGTTTAAACTTTTTGTGAAAATGCAAATTATTTAGTCATGGCCTATCGCAGGGTACCACCTAGCATATGTCTTATTGTTGTCTACCCTAAGGCCCTTGCAAGTATTATAAATAAAAGCAAGTAAAAAGGTGCAGTAAAAATGAAGTAAAGTGCAATATTATAAATAAATGCATACTTGGGATTTCTGTCGCTGTTGCAGGGTTAGTACAACATAATATAGTAATGTGAAGGAAATTTAAAAACATTATAGGAAAATCTAAGGAAAACTTACACAAATCATAAGAAAACTAAGGCTAATAAAACAAAGGTTGATGACACATATAGAAAATAAAATATGGGTGTAAGAGTTTAAGTTATGAAGGAGCTCAGAACCAGGACTAAAGCCGTAGCAATTCTTTCTGATGGAACTTCATAGGCAACTTGTAGGTATCATGTTTGTGAGATCCAACATTGGGTAAAAAGGCTACCGGCCAGGCAATCATAGGAGGAAGGTCCTCAACCTGATTTGTGTGAATGACATATAATTAGTTTGGAATAACACTTTAAATGTTGAATTTTAATTTGCCATGCAAAAGTAGTTGAATTTTGTAAACATTTAACAAATAAAATACAAGTTTTCATTCAAAAAATTACTTTTTATTGTATTAAAAAAAATAGACATTCATGTGTCAGTCACACTGATGGGCTAGGACTACCTATAAGCCATGAGAACGAGCATAACTCTTTACTAAATGTTAGGGAGCAATTGATACGCCTTAAAATGTGTTATTTTTCTTTTTACATTTTATGCTTATTTTTAATGATATTGTACTTTAATGGAAGGTATTTTGCATGTTTTTGGTTTCAGGTACAAGAGAAAGGGGTTTTGTAGAAAAAAGAGGCAAAAATAGAGCAAAATAGAGTAAGGAGCTTATTTCTTAACTGGAGCCTATGTGCTAGTCAATTATTTGGGGCTTCTAGAAGGATGATGCCTAGGACCCACATTTGGTCTCCTAGGCATCGCAGTTGGTTTCCTAGGCGCCACGATCGATTTTCTTCAATATGCATTGAATTTAGATAAATTTTGAAGGACCATATGAAGTGACTCTTGGGGATTTTGTGAGTAATCATAAAAGGAGTCTAGAGAAGCCAGAAAAAAGAGAGCTTGAAGAGTGTGTGGTGAGAGGTTTTGTGTCTGTGTGTGGAGACTTTTGTTAAGATTTTAATGAGTGTCTTCATTTTGTGTATATCATGGAGTTAATTAAAAAGAGAGTTTAGAGAAACTTTAAAGGAACTTTGGAGGATTTGCTTGGGGAAAAGTTTAAGTTAAGTATTTTTTATTTTATGTGAGTATTATTTATTGTGTGAACCTAAATTTTAATATAAATAATGTTTTGTTGTGTTATCCCATGAGATCTAAGTAGTTTTCTTTATCTTTCTCCTTATAATAAAAATTAATCATGTGTAGGATTATAAATGTTTATGATTTCTCTTATTCCAAAATTTTGATGAGTCATTACTTCATACTTAATTTACATATTAAATCTAGCTAATTGGTCTGTTAAAACTTGTTGTGAAGCCATAATGACCCAGGAGGGTTATGTATTCCTCAAGTAGTAAGAGTCATATTAATCTAATGGGTGATAAGGTAGTCCATTGGTTTTAAATTGGTGTTTCTAGGGTGACATGGTAGATTCTTACCAATTTGATCTAGGGTTTGGAACCTAAGGGCTGGTTAGTCCTAAAGAGAGGGCACAATGAGTAATCTAGAAGTGCGAGGCTAGAGCCTACCCAACATAACCTTAGAATTAGGAATTTAACTTTAGGTTAGCCAATATTCTTTATGCACTTGGAAGAGGGTAAATAATAAGATTGCTCCTATTTGACACAGAACTTCATTTAAACCTTTAAACATTTGATTCATGCACTGATTATGATCTCATTGCAAAAAGGAAAGACTTTACATAAATTGAACTCTTTTTTGTTTAACTAGTTTAGAAACACTTAGCATTTTCTTCAAGCTTTGAAATAGGATTTGTAAGATTTAGTTACTTATTTTTTACAAAAAAATTTATGACTTAATTTATTAGATAATTGTCTGGAGTTTAAGTAAGTTTTACTAAGTTCATAAAAGAGTTTTAATCTTTCTCATGGGTTTGATACTTTGGGCTTAACAAGAATATCTTTTATTACTTGAAACAATATGTGCACTTGCGTAGTATCCCTAGTATGTAAAATTAAATTGAGGAAAGAAAACAAGAATTATTTAAGAATTAAACATTGCAAAATCATTGCGGCATCAAGTTTTTGGCGTTGTATTCTTGAGATTGACATTAAAGTAATTACACACTAAAAAGCACTCATTGTGTTGGGGATCAAGTTTTCAGCGTCGTTGCCGGGGAAGGAAAGAAATAACGAAACTGTTGACTTAAAATTTTTATTTGAACTAAAGTCTTATTTTGAGGAAAATCATAGAGATGTCTAAATATATAAGTGTTTGTTTTTGTGTAATAAAAATATTTTTAAAATAAGAAAAAGAAAAAAAATTATTTTTGAGTGTTCTGTTTAATTTTATTTTCTAAACTTTTACTTTTTTATGTGTAGTTCAGGATCTGAAGGTTTAGTATTTTACAATTCTGAGTTAGAACAAACTATAAAAAAAAATTGAAAAATAATAGAACTTCACAATTACAAAAAACGATAAGCACATCACATAATAACATTGATAATCAAATTGTTGAAAATGATTATCATCATTTACAAAAACCTTTAAGGGACTATGTCAATCCTATAGAAGATGAAATTCACTTGAGTATACTAACCCCTACGGTAGCGACTAACTCATTCAAACTTAAACCTGTTATAATCCAAATGGTACAAAACAATTAGTTTGTAGGAACTCCATCTAAGGATCCTAACTTACACTTTATTTATTTTTTAGAATTATGTGCTACATTTAAGGATGTTAGTGTGTCAAATGACGTCGTTTGACTTAGAATTTTTCCTTTTCCCTTAAGGGATAAAACTAAGATGTGGTTAAACTCATTAGCACCTAGATATATCAAAACTTAGAAAGCTTTAGCACATAAATTCCTACCTAAGTATTTTCACCTTAAAAAACTGTTAAGCTTATAAACAATATTACTTCATTTACTCGGTATGAAGTTGAGTCAATATACAAAGCTTGAGAAAGATTTAAAGAAATTCTTAGGTAGTTTCCACATCACACTTTGCCAGGTTAATTATTCAAACATTTTATAATGGGTTAGTACGATCCCTTAGATCGATTGTTGATGCTGCTAATAAAGGTTCATTAATGTTAAAACCATTTGATGAAGCATATGAATTAATAGTAGCCCTCTAAAATGGAAAATCCTAAGAAAGTAGACAGTGTTCAAGATATTGAAGAGATTTCAATTTTGGCATCTCAAGTTGATACAATATCTAGGAAGTTAGACCAATTTAGAGTGAGCTTATTTCAAACACCTCATGTGATTATGGAAAACTCATTGGGACAATTAATTCATTCTCAACATTCATTTAAGACTTTAAATGCAATTAATAATAGACCTAATAACCCGTATTATAACTATTATAACCCAGGCTAGAAAAACCACTCTAATTTTAATTAGAATAATAATTATGATGGTAAAAATCAGCAATGGGGGAACAATCAAGGGAACCCCTTAGGAAACTGAAACAACTAGGGTAGTACTAACTATAGAACTTCTTAACTTCCTGGCTTACCAATAACTAACAAATTAAGGAGAAGAAGTTGTTTATAGAAGAAATGGTGTTAAATACTGGGAATCAATTACAAAGTTAAAATGCTGCAATTAGAAATATTGAGAATCGACTAGGATAAATTGCTAACTCACTTAGCAATAGGCCTCAAGGAGCACTTCCTAGTAACACTAAAATTAATCCTAAGATAAAAACAAAGCACAAAAGGAAGCTAAAGAAGTGGAGTTAAGAAGTGGTATAAAATTGGATATTGGAGTGAAAAAAGGATTGAACTTGAGATGAAACCTAAGAAAATTGCAAAACATGAAGAAAATGTTCGTGAGAGCATAGAAAAATCTATCTTTCCAACTAAGATCAATGAAGAAAGACTATCACTGCAATTTCCTAAGAGGCTTAGATAGAAAAAGCTGAAACAACAATTTTTTAAGTTTCTGGAGATATTAAAGAAGCTAAAAATCAATGTTCTTTTTTTTGAAGCACTAGAGTAAAGGTCAAGCTATCATAAGTTTTTGAAAAATGAATTAAATAAGAAAAGAAAGTTTGGGGATTATGAGATTATTGCACTTCGTGAAGAATGCAATGCAATAATTCAGAAAAGGTTTCCAAAAAAACTTAAAGAATCTGGTGATACATCAAGAAAAAACTATTCAATTTAACATATGTATTTAAGGCTTATATTTGTTGATATTTGATACACCTAAAATATATAGTATTTTTAGACACATTTTTATATCTATTTTTGATATATGACACTTTAATGGAAGGTTTTTGTGTGTTTTTGTTGCAGATAGAGGTAAAAAGGGTGAAAAATGCTGAAAGGAGTGAAAAAGGATCAAATTTGGAGCAAAAAGGTGAAAAATGTGCCAAAAAGTTTTGGCGTCTAAGCGCTAGTTCTGACACTTAAGCACTGATTAAACAGAGAAGGTCGTGCCTAAGTGCCAAAGGCCTCACAATTGAGCACCAGCGACAGTTATAGGACGAGTAAATTTGGTTTCTACGAATTTTGAAGAGGTTTTTCAGGCACTCATTGGCTTAATAGGTGGTTATAACCACCATGTACAAAAATTATCCAGAAAGGGTGCATCTCTTGGGGAAATACATTGAATCTAGACATATTTTAAAGAGAAAACAAGGCACCTTTTGGAAAATTATAAAAGAAAGAAGAGAGGACTTAGAAAAGAGTCATGAAAGTATTGAAAATTTTTGAAAGTTCTCATTTGGGGAGTTAGTTCGGAGAGATTTTCAGCATCACTTTTACTTTTATTTTATCTTTTTTGTTATTTTATTTTGAGTGATTGTAAAGAGAGGAGATCAAAGGAATTTCAAGAGTTTGGTGGAGGACTTGAGATGAGTTTTTATTTTTTTGTTTTGAGACTACTTTTGGTTTTAATTGAGACTTGTTGGTTTGACAAAGATTTCTTCTTTTAAACTAAAGTGTGGTTTTGTTTTCTCCATGGACTCTGAGTAGATTTCTTTATCTTTCTTCTTAAAGTGATAAGTAATTAATTTTTGGATGGAAGTTATGGAAAGTATTGATCTTCAATGATGGAAGAAGTTCTGATGATTTAAATTGATGCACTTCATTTACTTCTGATTTGGTCAATCTATATGTTAAAATTTGTTGTGAGAACATGTAAGAACTGGGCTAGTATTTTCTCAGTTAATAATTGAAAAGAATCACATGAGATTTTATGAGTGAGAATGTAGTTCATATGATTGAGTGCAAATAAATAGGGAAATATTCATTGAAGGGTGTAGAGTTAGAGGACTTTAAAGTGACAGGTTAAAGCCCCAACTTGGTTTATTGATTTAGGTTCTGATATGAGATGTTAGCCCCCAGGTGGAGGGAATCGAGGGAACTCTAGAGTGAGAGCTAGTATCTTCCCTGCCTAGCCGGTCTTCAGAACTATTCAAACTTTAAATTAGCCAATGTTCATTATAGCATCTCTAGTAAGGGTAAAGAATATTATTACTCCTATTTGACACAACACAAATTGTATACTTCCACAATAGAATTCCTATACTTATTACTGATTCATAACAAGAAGAAAGATATTTTCATATTTTGTGCTTTTCTTCTATAAAAATTCTAGTTATCTTTTTAAATTGTTAGTGTTCTATCAAAATATTGAAAATTCCAATAATATTTAAATTTTTATTACTGCAAAAATAATCTTTTATTTTGATAATTATATTTTTATTGAAAATAGAACTTTTGCTATTCAATAGTGCATATTGTGTATTCTCCCTGTGGGTTCAATATTGAGGTCTTAAGAAAAAAAAAGTCATAAATTACTTGATAACAATACGTATACTTGCGTAGTATCCCAATATATATAAATTTAAAAGTTAAAATTTTTATTTGTTTTCAGGATCATGTTTTTGGTTTTGTTGCAAAGTAAAGAAATATAAGTGAAAATTAATCTTTATTACTATTGTAATATGCATATTAGCAGTATCCAGGGATGAAGTTTTTGGCGTCGTTACCGGGGAGAGATTGATTTTAAAAGAAAATTTATATTTTTAGAAAGTCTTATTTAAACTTTAAGTTATCTTATCGTATCTTATTTTGTTTTGTTTATTTTTTTATTTTATTATATGTTAGTGTATGCGTAATTCAGGTTCTGAAGGACTAGTGCCCTACAATTTTGAATTAGAAAGAACTATTAGAAAAATAAAAAAAAATCAAAAAAATTATAAATTTTGAAAAATCCAAAAAAATTACAGAAATGACGGACCAAAATAGTCAAAATGCTAAAATTCATCAAGAGTTTAGACTTTTAAGAGATTATCCCATCCCTACTGTAGATGAACTTCATTATAGTATTCAAAAACCTACTGTAGTGGCTAATTCATTTGAGTTTAAACATGCTATTATCAAAATGGTATATAATAATTAGTTTGAGGGATCACCAACTGAAGATCAAAATTTACATTTTGCCAATTTTCTAGAATTGTTCGCTACATTTAAATATGATTATGTATCAGATGATGTCATAAGACTTAGGTTATTTTTTTTCTCATTGAGGGATAAAGCTACGATGTGGTTGAATTCGTTAGCACCTGGATCTATTAAAACTTAGGGTAATTTAGTACAAAAATTCCTTGCTAAATATTTTCCACCATCTAAAACTGCAAAGCTTAGAAATGATATTACATCTTTTAATCAGTTTGAAGGGGAATCTATTTATGAAGCATGTGAATGATTTAAAGAACTCTTAAGAAAGTGTCCACACCATGCTATACCAAATTGGTTAGTAATTCAAACTTTTTATAATGGATTAGTTGGATCTCTTAGATCAATTATCGATGTGGCTGCTAGTGGTTCATTGATGTCAAAACCATTTCATGATGCTTATGCTTTAATTGAAGAAATGACTACTAATAATTTTTAATAGCCTTCTGAGAGGGTAAATCCTAAGAAAGTAGCCAATATTCATGAAACTGATGCATATACCATGTTAGCAAATCAAGTTGCTACAATTTCAAGGAAGTTAGACCAATTTAGAATGAATTTTTCTCAACCAATTTGCATGATTGAAGATAATTTATTAGGCCAAATGGTAGATTCTCAAGTATCATTAAAAACTTTGAGTGCCATAAATAATAAGCAGAATAACCCATATTGAAATTATTATAACCCAGGTTGGAAGAACCATCCCAACTTTAACTGGAATAACAATTCAGGTGGTAATAATCAGCAATGAGGGAACAACCAAGGAAACCCATTAGAAAACTAGAACAACCAAGGGAATAATAATTATGGATCAACTTATCCTTTAGGTTTCAACAGTAATACACAGTTTAAGGAGAATAAGTTATCTATAGAAGAAGTGGTGTTACAAATGAGAAATCAATTACAAAGTCAAGGAGCTGCAATTAGAAATATTGAGAATCATCTCGGGCAAATAGCAAATTCATTAAGTAATAGATCCCAAAAAACACTTCCTACTAATATTGAATCAAATCCAAAAGACCAGAATAAAGAACTAGTAAAAGCCGTTCAAATTAGAAGCGAAAGAGAGTTGGAAGGTTGGTTCAAAAAGAAATTAAAGTAGGGAGAGAAGAAATTGAAGATCAAAAGTGGGCACTCCAAAAGATTCTGAGAGACCTATTTCTCCACTAAAAATTGATTTGGAAAAACAACCACCTCCAATTCCTCAGAGGTTTTGTCAGCAGAAGCTTAATAAACATTTTTCAAAATTTCTGAAAATATTTACGAACCTTACAATTAATATTTCATTTGCTGAAGCCTTAGAACAAATGCCAAGTTATGTAAGGATATTCTCAATAGGAAAAGGAAGTTTAAAGGTAATGGGACTATTGTACTTAGTGAGGAGTGCAGTGTGATAATTCAAAAAAAGCTTCCTGAAAAGCTTAAAGATCCTGGTAGCTTTACAATTCCATGTGCAATAGCAGACATATTTTATGAGAAAGCTTTATGTGATTTAGGTGCAAGAATTAACCTTGTGCCATTATCAATATTTAAAAATTAGGATTAGGAGAAATAACCCCTACTACTGTAACTTTGCAGTTAGCAGATCATTCAATAACATACCCTACAGGAGTTATAGAATATGTACTAGTGAAAGTGGATCAATTTATCTTTCCTGTTGATTTCATTGTGCTAGATATGGAAGAAGATAAAGAGATACCTATCATTTTGGGGAGACCTTTCCTAGCCCCAAGAAGAGTAATGATAGATGTACAGAAAGGGAAATTAACAATGTGCGTCAATGATCAAACTGTTACTTTTAACATTTCAAAATCAATGAAATACCCTGCAAAAGGTAAAGATAATGAATGTTATAGGATGGATGTTATAAGATATCTAAGCGAATGCCATTTTATAACTACTTATGAAGAAAAATCTGAAGAAAAAGACTTGGAACATGAGAAAGAAGAGGAATTAAATCAATCTGAAGATCTTTTAAGACAAATTCAAACTATGTTCGAGAAAGTTTTGAAGTTTTGGATATGATAGACAAAAATAAATCCTTTTGATCATCTATTGAAAAACCTCCAGAACTAGAGTTGAAGTTACTTCCTGATCATTTAAAATATGTATTTTTAGGAGATTCTTCTACTTTACCGATTATAATTTTCTCAAAATTAATGATGGAAGAAGATGAAAGGTTGATGAAAATTCTGAAAAATTTTAAGAAAGTCTTTGGATGGACAATTGCTGATATTAAAGAAATTAGTCCTTCAATTTGTATGCATAAAAATCATATGGAAGAGAACTACAAACCTAGGGCTGATCCAAAAAGGAGATTGAATCCTGTTATGAAATAAGTTGTAATGAAGGAAATTTTAAAGAAGTTAGATGCTAGAATTATCTACCCTATTTCAGATAGTGCATGGGTGTTGACCTCACTTTTGGTTGAGGTTTAGTTTTTCCTCTTTAATAGCCTAAGGTGTAGCTATAAGACTTTCCTATTGACTATTCTTAGAAAACTAGACAAGGAGCCCTCACCATTAGAAATTTTAAACTCTTCTGTACTCAACTTGAAGTTCCACATATTGGTTATAACCTCTAGCACTTAGTAGGTGGGGTCATTATGAGGGAACTCAAGATGATTCACCCTTAGGACAGCTAGACCTTAGGGTTGACGCTGGGTGTTGGTCTAGGGCTAAGGCACTTGCTTGCACTCATAATCACTCACTATCCTAAACCCAGAACTTCTAGGCTTTGGTCCCTTTAAACTTTTGGGAGACTCCTGTAGGTGGTTCCCTAAACCCATTAGCCATAGGCAAGGATTTAGCTAAGACCACTACATAGAGGATCCAAAATGGGGTTTCTATTGGTCCATGGCTTATTAATGGTGGTTAGTACTCCAACTCTACTAAGATGCTCAACCTAGCCTTTTGCCCCCAAAATTCCTCAAACTACCCAAATACCCTTGGGACCTCAAATTTGGCCAAAGTGTCCAAATCTAGCCAAAATACCCAGACTTGTTCAAAAATCATTTCAAACACCTTAAAAACGCCCAAATTACCCAAAATCCCCAAATTGACCAAATTACCAAAATACCCCTCTTGGGCCCAAAATTCCAAAAAATCCCAAAAATTCCCAAAACCTCCCAACTATTCTCAATTTAATTTTCCTAAACTATCACATGACCCAATTTGGCCAATTTGATCATCTTTAATCAAAACCCCCAAATTGTCCTTTAAAGGCCCAAATTTCCCCAAATTCAACTCAAATGTCCATCAATTGGATCTCAATTAACCCTAATTTCAATCCTAAACACAAATTCACTTTTTATATGGCCAAACTAGACCAAATACAAGCTTAATTGGCCCATGATTTGAGCCCAAGTTTTGGTATAGGTCAAACCACTAATTTTGGCACATTACCTAACCTCACCAAATTGAACCCATAGCCTATTCAATTGGCCCCAATTAATGTTGAAAAATCTTTGCAATATTCCTACACATCAAAATCAACCATCAATTGGCCTTGGTGAGGCCTCAAATCCATTAGATATTGGCCTAAATCAAAAATTCTCAAATTTAGCCCCAAATGGCTAAGTCCCCAAATTTCACCCAAGTGATTGCCTTAACCTCCAAATTGGCATCCAATTCATGTTGAAAACTCTTCATGGGGTCCCTATTGACCATTTACAATAATCAATTTTTAATTGGCCCAAGGCTATCCCAAGCTAGACCCAAGCCTAGCCCAACATAACCAAATTGATTAAAATTCAAAATTCCATCAAATTGACCCTTCAAGTGAGCTCAAAACCACTTCAATCTTTCACCAAAGTAGTTCATTTTGATCATATACACTAAATGCAACATTTATTTAGGCCAATTGACATGGCTTGCCTAGAACAAACCCAAGACTTGGTCATTTGCACCCACTTGGACCCATGCACTAAATGTGACCCAACCACCCTAAAGCAACCAAATTAACTCCACATAAGCCATTAGTTGACCCCTAAGACTAAGCCAAAACCCATATAACCACCTAAAATAAGCCATGGACCAAGGGTCCCCAAAATTAAGGGATCTTATTCCAAAAAATACACATGCTTAAGATATCTTTGCCAAATTAAAACACATTTGCATTAAATTGTTGTGATGGATTCTACTGGATGCCATGAGCACCTAGCCACCTCCCCCTGGCCGACCGACCATCCTAGTGGCCGAAAAATGGCCAAACCAAGGGCCACCCCCATGGATCTTTACCTAAATTAAACCTAGGGGACAACTCAGTCAAATTGAATTGTAGAGCTCCTCTGCGATCCACCTAAGTAATACATTACACCCTCTAATTGCCCATGACAGGCACCCCTTAGCCATTTTTATAAAAAGCACCTCCCAAGACCATGGCAAGAAGTGCTGAAAATTTTTAGAGAGACCTCTTCAAATTGACCACAGAGCTTCCCAAAGATCCCCTCATTGCATTCCGACTATTTTCCCTCATCAATTTCCACTGCCGGAGTTCAATTTTGAGCTCGAAATCTTGTAGGAAACCAGGACATAGTGCGTTACACCTCCACACTCCATCAAACTCAAATTAACTCCACCCACACCTTCAAAACTAAGAAAGAAGCCAAAGCTCCATAAAATCCCCCTTTCACAGAGCCTCTACCATAGCTCTTGACCAACACCCAAATCTGGTCGTGATCGAATTCATACTTAGGACTCACACCACAAATAAGAGGTTTAATCCTTAGCCTCTTTGGACCCCAACAAACGTGCCAAGACCCTCTGATTGAAGCTTCACTTCTCAGAGCAAAGGTATAAAAATTCTCTCCCTCCCGAGCCTATTTTGATTCTCCATTTGGTTAGGCTTAATTTAATTGCATGATTACCATATGGATGTGTTCGTCTCACTTAGACGAGTTCATAGGATCAAACTCGAAGTAATTTGGTTGAGTATAGACTGAGATCTTAAGGTTTTAGTGTGGACGGTCACAGGATCATTCTATCAGGGACGATGACGGTGAGCCGTTTAGTCAAGCGTATATTGGATGGGTGGCCAAGATGAATCCGAACATCGTTTCTTTACATGAACAACGGGACACGTGGCTGCTAATGTGGACGGCGATGTCAAATGGGAGCGATCCGCATGGAGTTTCAGAGTCGCCGTAGTTTGACGAGGCGCCACATGGATAAGTAGGAAAATAGAACTTTTTCTAATTATTTAAACTTCCTTAACTTCAAAAATACATAATTTTGTGTAGAAAAATCATTAAAAAAAAGACCATCTTGCTCAGTGAACAGAGGAGAATAGTGTGCAAATAATTTTAAGCCCATGTGATGCATATTTTATTTTTATTTAATTAAATACTAATTTGATTCTTTTGATTCTCCATGCATATATACTCATCATCATAGCTTGAATTTTTGGCATGTTGTAGCCTCTGTCAAGAAGAACATTCTCTGATTTTTCCAAAGTCAGAAGAGGTTCCTAGATAGTGGATCACATTTTTTAAGTTTATGTGCATTATTTGCCTAAAATAATCATGGAAATTAGCATATTACTTAGAAAATTCCAAGAAAATTTTGGAAGGTCCACCATGACCAGGGAAGCTTTTGGAAATAATTTTATGGGTCAAGTCATTTAAAATGTACTTAATTTTCATAAACACTAAATCACTAAGATAATTAATTTTGTAAGATATAAACATTTAAATGACTTAATTTTTAATCTCCAATGCTATTTATGATCCATAAAACTCACCATAAAAATTTGAAAATATTTCGAGTACATTTGATAACTTAAATTGATTTTTAAAGATAAACATCATTTTTGGCATTTAAATGATTTTTAAAATCAAAATATAACTAAAAAATTTATCAAAACTTATTTTTTGAGTTCTCTGTAATCAGGGGCATTTTTTAAAAATAAAATGATATTTAAAATAAAAACTTGATTTTTAGTCTATTTTTAATATTTAAATAATTAAAAATCCCTAAAAATCACAAAAATAATAAAACTCATGAAAATGTTCTAAATTGCTTCCTAATCACTTAGGAACAAT
Source organism: Phalaenopsis aphrodite (assembly GCA_003013225.1). Lineage (NCBI taxonomy): Eukaryota > Viridiplantae > Streptophyta > Magnoliopsida > Asparagales > Orchidaceae > Phalaenopsis > Phalaenopsis aphrodite. The sequence goes on from NEWO01000063.1 coordinate 95,187, forward strand.
TAGAATATTTTTCCTGGTTTTCTATATAAAGATATTGAATTTTAAAGCTTAAAAATGATTTTTAAAGGCTAAAAATGAGTTTTCACTAAAATAATTCTAATAAATTAAATAAAATTCAAAAAATATAAAATCTTCTTCTCTGAGCCTTTGACCTTTGGGAGACTTTTCAAAAATATAAAACTTAATTTTTCACATTTAAAATATTTTACATCTAATAAATACCCCAGAACTTAAAACAATTCTTAAAATTCAAAATATCATGAAATTTTGTCTAAAGACTTCTTTGGTCTAGGGCTACCTCTAGTAAAAATTTCAAGGGATTAGGTTGGTCGAGTCAGGAATTTTTCTTTGGAAAATCCAATTTTTGCATGAAAATAATTATATAAATAAATTAAATTTTGAAAAATCAAATTTTCTCCTCTGATATTTTAATTGACCCATTAATGAGGTAGGATAAAAATTTCAAAGTCGATTGAATTAAATTTGACAAATTATGAAGTGTTAGAGCCTTAGGGGCAAGTGTGTAATTTTGGAAATTTAGCCTTAATTAACATTTAGGTTTAATTCAAGACGAAAAATGGGTAACCTCTGATCTTAATCAATTTATTTGATGTTTGAAACACAAGGGGTTAATTGGTAGAAACTAACCTCACTTTTTTAATTAGAAAGATAAGTTAATAAATTTCTAAATTATTAAGATTTGGAAGTTTATTAAAATAAAATGAACCAAAGACTTATGGGTATGACTTTTGAAGTCAATAATTAATCAATTTAATACCTCTATTTTAATTTTCAAATAAAATTTATATCAAAAATCATGATCACTTAAAGCTTGATCTTTTCAAAGTTAATTAAGACACTCACCCAGGTCTTAAGGGCTTAGTAGTGACTTAGGCAAAATTAAGTTTCGGTTAAATGAGGATTAGAAAAGTAATTATCATTGAAAATTAAAACATCTCTCAAACACTACAAGCCCAATTAAAGATCAAAATTTGGCTAAGTGTTCCAACAACACTAACTTGCCTCTTTAAGGTTCTTCACCCACATAATTCTTAAATAGAATCACAAGTGATAATTACCTTATTCTTAAGGATAACTAAGACATCAGTGCTCACTGAGCATTAAGGGTATTTACAAGATGACTTATTAAGAAACATAATAAGTTTAAAAAAACTCAAGAATTTTCACCAGGCAGTGAGAGAGTAGCACAGACCTGCTTCTTTCTCTAGATATGTTAGGGATCTTGAAGATCTACTAAACTTAATATGTTTTGCTTGAAAAAATCATCATTAATTAAACTCCTAAGGACCCACCAAGATATGACATAGGGTTAGGAAAACTACCAAAATTTTACTTCCCTGTCTCGTATAAATTGTCTTAACATGCCTTTTGAGTTTCAGGTGTTGGAACAAGAAGACTCGCAGGTACGTTTTTACATTTTTCAGCGTTGTCTTTCTTGTACTTTCATGCTGTGCTTTTATACCTGCAAACTTGCATGCTAAACAATGATATCACCCTGCATGAAAACCAAAACCAAAACTAAAACTAAAATCAACCAAGATAAAATTCACCTCCACAACATTCAAAATATAAAACAACTCAAAATTTAATCACAAACATGACACAAAACTATAATTGCAACTAAATTAAGATGTCTATTGGATGATTGGGAATCCATCGGAGGAGGTAACCTACGATTGCTAACAAGGTTTCCCACTGTCTAAGTGAAATTATGGAACTCATTAAGTTGAGTTTAGTAAGTTCATTTCGACTAAGTGAATCCAATAGAAAATAGTGATGTCAGAACGAGGGAACCGTATGATCCTAACCAGTGTCGCTCTAATCAACTTTAATATGCCCTCATAAAATTTAAATAACTTCAACCATAAGGCCACCTGATTTGACATTATAAATTGACACACTAGAAAACTCAAACTCGTCACAGCAGAGAGCTTGGAGTTAGCATGGTGGGCAGCACAACCATCTTCAACAGCAAAACCTATCTTCTACAACTAAACTAATCTTGCTTCCTTAGATATGAACAATAAAAGCCATATGACTTCAAGGTTTCTTGCTTATGCAACGTAAATCATCACCATATCTTTAGGCCTTTGTATAACCCTTTTTATACAATATAAGCCCTAACTCGTCTTAGGATCCGAGGTTGTCTTTCGTCACGACCTAAACCCTCACATCTTCCAAGCTATTTGTGTGATAGTTTCACACGAATGTAAGCTCTAACTAATAAAATTGGCAGGATGAAACATCTAAATATTTCTCCTCATAAATGAAGCCAAACATTAGGATAACTTGGGAAGTCACCGGCGTTCTCCTCTGGATCAATTACATCCCTTAGTTCTTCCTCCTTTGAATTCTACAATAAAATGTTTCAAATTTGAACCAATCCCCTTTCACACATCTACGTTTGATCTCATTGAAGAGTCCTACCCTTTGAAACTCCTTGAAGATAATATTTTCTGATTTTTATCGAGAGTCTTCTTAGGTGACTTTGGTCATTTAAGATATATTTAACTATAGGGGTTTGCCCTTATAGGAAGCATGCTCGAACCCAGCTTAATATAAAACCTATTTAATTCCTTATATTAAATAAGTGAACTTGTTGGCAAATATAAAGGTTTCATAGACCAGACAGATGTCATATTTTCTTTAGTTTATTTGATCGAGCCTCATCCTCAAGTCTTGTGTTTTTCCTTCAGGATAGATACAAAGTTTGAGGTAAAGCACTCTTTCATTTAAAGTATGAAAAATATGGGGTCAGTTTGATTTCATACTTTTCTAAACTTTAACATACTTCTAAAGCGGGCGATGAGATTTCGATTCCAATGACCGACAGCTTCTTACAGGCAACTCCCCCCAACCAAAATAGCGCCGACAGCTTCTGGTGACTCCACTGGGGACAAGCTTTTCTCTCCATACAAATTAAGAAATATTATTTTCACACATCGGCAATCTGTCCATGTCCCTCTTGGACCAAATTACCCTTCTTCTGTTGGCATACTTTATCCATTTCTGTCTTGGGAAGTTACACCCAACTCCCTGGACTTCAGGACTAGCTATTCAACCATCTTTGAACAGAGGGGTTCAGAAGGCCATTAAGGACTCTCTAAATTTTCATGTGTGGTCGGACCCCCAATAGGTGTGTCGGTGGACTAGTTCCACCTGGGAATTGTCTGCCATTAAATAGGTCCCGCACTGGGTCCTAAAATACTTCACATCTCCCTTCCAGATTTGATTTGCAATTCTGCAAATTAAACCAAATTGTGTTGTGTTGCTCGCACTTTGAAATTTTTACATATTAATTAAATTTTACACTTTCTCTTAAACAAGATTTTAAGATACCCATAAATTTAGACCCGCCCGGTCTATAGATCAACATCTAATTTCATTGCTTGCACTTAAAATTATGAGGTTTTTGGCCATATAGCTAACCCTAACACTTTCTGTTTTAAAGCCCGTTGTAATGGCTTACCAAACACTGAACTTTTCTTGCAACTTGCCAACGGACCATAGCGCCCGTAACGTCCCTCCCACCATCAAGTTTGGAGCAGGATTCAAAGATCTTGAGGTTATCTTCGGGAAAGCCTAGTTCGTGGTAATGAAGATCGCCGCTCCAGAAATGCAGGAGCCGTCTGCAGAATTCAACCTCAACTGCCTTCAAGTTTTCCCTACCTGCAAGAAGTCTAGAACTACTACCGTCGTGGCACCCGCCAAACCTACTAGCCTCACGCTGCTAATTGGAAATAAGTGATGATTATTGAGGATCTGACTGAGGGATTAACTGTCCCACCACCTGTATTTGAAATCGGATCAAGTTTGAAAACTGTACCGCCAACTTGAACTCAAAGGAGGAACCATAACAGAAAAGTTCAGAGGGTCATTAAAACCCAGACTCACAAGGAGACACCTGTTGTGGAGGAGCCTCATCAAGATGAAGAAGTGTTACCAGAAATTTATACACTTCTGCGAGGAAGTAGATTACATCCTCTGACGAATACCAAGGGATATGAGAGTATCCGAAGGATCGCTGCTGCATTACCGTCACTTCATGGACACCGTGAAGAGAAAAAAGTTCACTCCTATCACTAGAGTTAGTGCAGTTTTCAGAAGGCTTGCTACCAAAGAAGGATGTTCGGTTAGCGAGTTACTTAAACGAGTGGGAGATGCAATTTCTCCTCTCATGAAGAAATAAATTTTGAAGGGCTTCAAATACGCCAGACAGTCCCACAAGACAACTGGAGTACCACCAACTCGCATCCCCGTTTGGTTTTGTTTAGAGAACAGAGTTGATACCACAAAGATCACTACTGATTCTACTACAACCAAGACCGCAGGCCGTTGACTGGTTAAGTCAAGACTGGGTCCAAAGATCTTACCCATCACCCATTATGGAGACATTCCTACAATCCCAAAAACAAAGAAAAGATGTTTACATGGCACTGTAGCCGGTCTACACCACGGGGAGCATACTTTCCCTTAATGTACTGATGTTTCTACTAAGACGCTCCATCCTGAGACATCATCGTCAAAAAGGAAAAATGTATGGTTACCCAAGGTTGAGGCACCGATACAGTTCAATGAGGTCACAGGACAGGAAATGAAACCAGGATCTGAAATATCTGACATCGTCGCGACAATGGCCAGCAAAATGGAGGAACAAATAGAGGATGTCCATCAGGGTCCTCCAGATCTTAAAACAATCAAAGAATCAATAATTGAAGAGAAAGTTGAGAAACTCAGAATCGAGATTTCTGAGTTAGCTCGTGAACACAGAGTTTCCGTCGATAGAGATAATGAAAATTTTGATTACAATGATTACTTGGAGGAGGATTTCATGGATGAACATGTGATTGAAACCAGAGCCACTACATCTGCGCACAAGGCTCAACCTCACACCGAAGAGAATGCCGTAGATGAACTGCGTAGGGTTATCCTCCTACGGGATGAGCAAGTTAGTCTACTAGAGAAAATAATAGAAGAGATGACTGCAGCTATGACTGCCATAGCCACAATTCAGGGGCAATCACAAGCACCGCAATTGGATTCTCTAGAGATTAATTAGCCAGAAATCATGCACATTATAGATGAAAGAAGAGAGGCTACTTTAGCAAATAAAGATGAGCAACCAATGAAAGATTCTCCATCAAGTGCCATGCCGGAAAAGGAGCTCAAGCAAATGGTTGAACAAGTGTGGGACGCCAAGCCTAATCCAAGGGCGGTGCATCAATTTTGAAGGGTAGACCTTACCCGAAGGAGCTCGATGTCGTGCTTTTCCCCAAGGGTTTTGTGACCCTAAAATCCAAGATATTTGATGGGACTGGAAATCCCAGAGAGCATATAGCACATTTCCGATCCAGCTGTGGCAACACGAGAAATAATTAAGCTCTACTCTGCTAGCAATTTGTCAGTAGCTTGTCAAAAATTGCTTTCGACTGGTACACTGACTTGCCCAATGTGTGAGTTAAACCATTTTCTAAATTAGAGCAGTTATTTGTGAAAAGATTTGCCGGGGCACAACACCATGTTTCTAGTGGAGAGCTCATGATGGAAAGCAAAAGCCTAACGGAACCATGGTAGACTATATTTTGACGTGGAGAAACCTTAGTATGAAATGTGAACCTCAACTACAGAAACATCATGCAATTGAAATTCTACTCAAGAGCATTCATGGGCCAGTAGCTTTCATGCTTAAGGGACTCACCATCAAAACCTTCAAGAAGCTACTCAGTAAAGCTAGCAATCTTCAAGAAGAAAAAAAGCACATGGAGCCACATGAAAAGGCTAAGGTGACCAAAGTACTCGAAAAGAAATCAGGAGTAGTAGCGACCGTCGACTGTTGACCTCACTTTTGGTTGAGGTTTAGTTTTTCCTTTTTAGTAACCTAAGGTCTAGCCATAGGACTATCCTATTGACTATTCTTAAAAAACTAGACATGGAACCCTCACAATTAGAAATTCTACCATCTTCTTTACTCAACTTGAAGCTCCACATATTGGTCCTAACCTTTAGCACTTAGTAGGTGGGGTCATTATAAGAGAAGCTCAAGATGAGTCACCCCTAGGACTGTTGGACCTTAGGATTGACCCTGGGTGTTGATCTGGAGCTAAGTCACTCACTACACTCGTTAAACTCACTACACTCACTACACTCACTACACTCACTACACTCACTACACTCACTACACTCATCTACACTCACAATCACTCACAACCCTAAGCTCGATTTTCTAGCCTAGGTCCCTCGATCTTTTTGAAATACTCATGTAGATGGTCCCCTAAACCTACCAACCCTAGGGTTATAGTTTGACTAAGACCACTATGTAGAGGACCCAAAAATGGGGTTTTCGTTGGTACATGGCTTGTTGGTGATGATTGGTACGCCTTTTACCCCTAAACACCCCCAAATTATCAAAATACCCCTCCATAACCCAAATTTCCAAAAATTCCAAAAATTCTCAGAAAATCTCAATAAATCCCAAATATTCCTAATTTCATTCTTTTAACTACCAAATGACCTAATTTCGCCACTTTGACCATCTTTAACCAAAACCCCCAAATTTGCCTTTAAGGGCCTAAATTCCCCAAATTCAACCTAAATGTCCTTCAATTTGATCTCAATTGGCCCAAATTCCAATCTTAAACTCAAATTCACTCTTGATATGACCAATCTAGACTAAATCCAAGCTTAATTGGCCCATGGTTTGAGCCTAATTTTGATTTAGGTCAAAACCCCAATTTTGACCATATGACCTAATCTCACCAAGTTGAACTCATAGCCTAGTCAATTGACCCCTATTAATGTTGAAAAATCTTTATAACATTCTTATACATCAAAATAAACCAACAATTATCCTTGGTGAAGACTCAAATCAATTTAATTTTGGCCTAAATCTCAAACTCCCAAATTTAGCCCCAAATTTCACCCAATTGATTGCCTTAACCCCCAAATTGGCATCCAATTTATGTTGAAGACTCTTCATAGGGTTCCTATTGACCATTTACAATAATAAATTTGGATCTAGCCCAAGGCTAACCCAAGCTAGACCCAAGCCTATTGCAACATGATCAAATTGACTAAAAATCAAAATTCCCTCAAATTAACCCTTCAATTGAGCTCAAAACCACTTCCATTCTTCACTAAAGTTATTCCTTATGATAATCTACACCAAATTAAACAGTTATTTGGGCCAATTTACATGGATAACCTAGCCCAAACCTAAGTTTTGGTCATTTGCACCCACTTGGACCCATGACATAAATGTGACCTAGCCACCCTAAAGTCACCAAATTAACTTCATCACAACCATTAGTTGGACTTAGTGACAAGTCCAAACACCATGAAACCACCTAAATCAAGCCATGGACCAAAGGTCCCCCAAATCAAGGGATATTATTTCCAAAAATGCATGTGCTTAAGATATCCTTACCAAAATTAGGTATTATTGCACTAAATTTCTCTGACATATTCCCTAGGTTCCCTGAGCTCCTAACCACCTCCCCCTAGCCGGTCGGTCAGCCTAGTGGACGGAAAAACTCAAAACCGAGATCCACCCCCATGGCACCTCACCCAAAAAAAACCTAGAGGCCAGCTCAACCAAACCAATTGATGGAGCTCCTCTGCCCTCCACCTAAGCACCACAATGCACCCAATCTTATGCTCTGAGAGCCACCCCATGGCCATTTTTATAAAAACTCACCTCCATGACAATGGAAGGTGTGTTGAAATTTCCTTAGAGAGGCCTCTCCAAACTTCACATAGAGCTTCCCTAAGATCCTCTCAGTGCATTCGAACCATTTTCCCTCACCAATTCTAACTATCGGTGCTAAATTTTGAGCTTGAAACCTTGCCGGAAACTAGGATAGAATCCAATACACCTTCACAGTCCACCAAACTTAAATTAACTCTACCCACACCTTCACAACAGTTAAAGAATCCAAAGCCCCATAAAATCCCCCTTCCACAGAGCCTCTACCATAGCTCTAGACCAACACCCAAATCCGACCGTGATTGAATTCATACCTAGGCCTTACACCAAGACTAGAGACTCAATCTCTAGCCTCTTTAGATCATAACAAACGTGCCAAGACCTCTGATCGAAGCTTCACTTCTCAGAGCAAAGGTATAAAACCTCACCTCCTTTTGAGCCTATTTTTATTATCCATTTTCTTAGGCTTGATATCATGATGCATTTACCGTATGGATGTGTTCGTCTCACTTAGACAAGTCCATAGGATTAAGCCCGAAGTGATTTGGTTGAGTTTAGGCTGAGATCTTAGGGTTTTTGTGTGGACGTTCAAGAGATCAATCTATCGAGGACGATGACGAGGAGCCGTTTGATCAAGCGTGTATCAAATGGGCGGAGGAGATCGAGCTGGACAACGCTTCGGGACATAAATCGCGGGCCGAGTCAGCAGCTACGTGGACGGCGACTTCCAACCAGAGTGCGCCATGCATGCCTTCAGAGCTGCCTATGATCTAGTTAGCACACACGGTTTAAATAGATAAATAGGGCTCTTTCCTATTTATTTAAATACCCCTAAATTAGAAAATTCATAACTTTGTGTAGAAAAATTACAAAAATAAAATAAAAATACCCTCTTGCTCAGTGAATAGAGGAGAACAATGTGGAATAAATTTCAAGTCCATTTGATGCATTTTTTTTTAATTAATTAAACACTATTGGAATCATTTGATTCTCCATGCATATTGACACATCACCTTGGCTTGAAATTTTGGCATGTTGTAGCCTCTATCAAGGGAAATATCCTCTGATTTTTCCAAAGTCAGAGGAAGTCCCTATGTAGAGATCCATATTTTTCAAGTTTTTGCACATTATTTTCTTTAAAATAACCATGGAAATTAGCATGTTGACTAGGAAATTCCAGGAAAATTTTGGAAGGTCCACAATAACTAGAGAAGCTTTTAGAAATAATTCCAAAGGTCAAGTCATTTAAAATGTACTTAATTTTTATGAACACTAAATTATTAAGATAATTAATTTTGGAAAATACAAACATTTAAATGACATGATTTTTTATCACCAATGTGGCTTATGATCCAGATAACTCATCATAAAAATTTTAAAATATTTTGAGTACATTTGATAACTTAAATTGATTTTTAAAAATAAAAATCATTTTTGGCACTTAAATGATTTTTAAAAATTAAAATATAACTAAAAAATTTATAAAAACTTAGTTTTTTGAGTTCTATGTGATCAGGGGTATTTTCTAAAAATAAAATAATATTTTAACCTATTTTAACAATTTAAATTATTAAAATCCCCAAAAATAACAAAAATAAGAAATCTCATGGAAATATTCTAAATGGATTCCTAAGCACTTAGGGACAATTAAAATATTTTTCATGATTTTCTAAATAAAGATATTGAATTTTAAAGCTTAGAAATGATTTTTAAAGGCTAAAAATGAGTTTTCATTAGAATAATTCCAATAAATCAATTAAAATCTAGAAAAATATAAAATTTTATCCTTTGAGTTCTCTAACCTTAGGGAGACATTTCAAAAATATGAAACTTAATTTTCTCCGTTTAAAATATTTTATATTTAATAAATACCACATAAATTAAAATAATTCTAAAAATTCAAATAAAGTTAAAAAAATCATGAAATTTGGTCCAAAAGATTTTCTAGTCTAAAGTTACCTCCAATAAAAATATTAAGGAATTAGGACTAACCTTGGTCAAGTTAGGAATTTTCTTTGAAAAATCCTATTTTTGCATGAAAATAATTATATAAATTAAATTAAATTTTGAAAAATCATATTTTCTCCTCTGATGTCTTAATTGACCCATGAATGAGGTAGGATAAAAATTCCAAAGTCATTTGAATTAAATTTGACAAATTATGAAGTGATAGAGCCTTAGGGGAAAATGTGTAATTTTGGAAAATTAGCCTTAATTAACATTTAGGCTTAATTTAAGGAGGGAAATGGGTAACGTCTTATCTTAATCAACTTATTTGATGCTTGAAACATAAGGGGTTAATTGGGAGAAACCAATCTCATTTTCTTAATTTAGAAAGATAAGTTAATAAATTTCTAAATTATTAAAAGTTGGAAGTTTATTAAAATAAAATGAATCTAGGACTTAGGGGCATGACTTTAGAAGTCAATAATTAATCAATTTAATACCCCTATTTGATTTTCAAATAAAATTCAAATCATGAATCATGATCACCTAAAGCTAGATCTTTCAAAGCTAATTAAGACACTCACCTAGGTCTTAAGGGCTTAGTAGTGACTTAGTCTAAATCAAGTTTCATTTAAATGAGGATTAGAAAAGTAAATATCATTGAAAATTATAACAACTTTCAAACACTATAAGCCCAATTAGGGTTAAAATTTTGCTAAGTGTTCCGACAACACTAACTTGCCTCTTTAAGGGTATTCACCCACATAATTCTTAAATTGAATCAAAAGTGATAATTACCATATTCTTAAGGTTAATTGAGGCATCAATGTTCACTGAGTAATAAGGGTATTTACAGGATGACTTATTAAGCAACATAATTAGTTTAAATGAACTCGGGATTTTCCACCAGGCAGCGAGAGAGTAGTACGGACCTGCTTCTTTCTCTGGATTTGTTGGATACCTTGAAGATCTACTAAACTTAATATGTTTTGCTTGACAAAATCATCCTTCATTAAACTTCTAAGAACCCACCAAAATATGACATAGGATTAGGAGAACTACCAAAACTTTACTTTTCCTGCTATCCATAAACTGCCTTAACATGCATTTGAAGTTTCAGGTAGTGGAACGAGAAGACTCGCCAGGTACGCTTTAATAATTTGCAACATTGTCTTTCTTGTACTTTTATGTTATACTTTTGTGCTTATACAAATTTGTATGGAAAACTAAAACTATCAGGATAATTATAGAACCAAAACCAAAACCAAAACCAAAATTTAAAAAAAAACAACCAAGATAAAATTCACTACCACAACATTCAAAATATAAAACAACTCAAAATTTAATCACAAACATCACATAAAACTACAATTGTAACTAAATTAAGACGTCTCTATCGGATGATCGCGAATCCCTCGGAGGAGGTAACATACAGTTTCTAACGAGGCTTCCTATGGTCTAAATGAAATTATGGAACTCATTAAGTTGAGTTTAGTAAGTTCATCTAAACTAAGTGAATCCAATAGAAAATAGTGGTGTTGGAACGAGGGAACCGTAGGATCCTAACCGGTGTTGCTCTAATCAACTTTAATATGCCCCTATAAAATTTAAGGAACTGCAATCATAGGGCCACCTGATTTAACATTATAACTTGACACACTAGAAAACTCAAACTCGTCGCGACAGGGGCTTGGAGCTAGCATGGTGGGCAGTGCGGCCATCTTCAGCAGCAAAACCTATCTCCCCAACCTAAATCAATCTTCCTTCCTTAAACTTAAACAACAAAGCCATAGGACTTTGAGGTTGCTTGCTTGTGAAACGTAGACCCTCACCTTAACTTTAGGCCTTTGTATAGCCTTGTTATACAATATAAGCCCTAACTCCTCTTAGGATTCCAAGGTTATCGTTTGTCACGACCTAAATCCTCACATCTTACAGACTATTTGTGTGATAGTTCCACATGAATGTAAGTCCAAACTAATAAAATTGGCAAGATGAAACACTTAAATATTTTTTCTCAAAATTGAAGCCAAACATTAGGATAGCTTGGGAATTCACCAAGGTTCGCTTCTGGATCCATGACATCCCCTAGTACTTCCTCCTTTAGACACTACAAAAAAATGTTTTAGATTTGAACCAATCCCCTTTTCACACATCTACATCTGATCTCATTGAAGAGTCCTACCCTTTGAAATTCCTTAAAGATAATATTTCTTGATTTTTATCGAGAGTCTTCTTAGGTGACTTTGGTCATTTAAGATGTAATTAACTATAGGGACTTGCCCTTATAGGAAGATTGTCCAAACCCAGCTTATTATAAACCCTATTTAATTCTTTATGTTAAATAGAAGAACTTGTCAGCAAATATAAGGTTTCACAGAGCAGACGGATGTCATAATTTTTATTTTATTTTATTTGATCGAGTCTCATCCTCAAGTCTTGTGTTTATCCTTCGGGATAGATACAGGGTTTGATGTAAAGTTCTCTTTCTTTTAAATTATGAAAAATATGGGGTCAATTTGATTTCATAATCTTCTAAACTTCAACGTCCTTCTTAGGCGGGTAACAAGATTTTGATTCCGGCGACCGACAGCTTCTTACAGGCAACCCCACCAAAACCAAAAATAGTGTCGAATGCTTCAAGCGACTTCGCTAGGGACAGGCTTTTCTCTCCATACAAATCAAGAGATATTATTTTCACACACTGATGATGTGTCCATGTCCCTCTTGGACCAAATTACCCTTCTTTTGTTGGCATACTTTACCCATTTCTGTCTTGGGAAGGTACAACCAACTCTTTGGACTTCAAGACTAGCTGTTCAACCATCTTTGAACAGAGGGGTTCAGAAGGCCATTAAGGACTCTGTCAATTCTCTTGTGGGGTTGGACCCCCAATAGATGTGTTGGTGGACTAGTTCCACCTGAGCATTTTCTGCCACTAAATAGGTCCCGCACTAGTCCTAAAATACTTCACATCTCCCTTCCAAATTTGATTTGCTATCCCGCAAAAGAAAACAAATCATGTTGTGTTGCGCGCACTTTGAAGTTTTCTTACATTAATTAAATTTTTTGCACCTCTTAATTTTTCTTAAACAAGATTTTAAATACTCATAAATTAAGACTTGCCTGGTCTACAGATCAACCTCTAATTTCAGTGCTTGCACTGAAAAGTACAAGGCTTTTGGCCACATAGCTAACCCTAAAATTTTCTATTTTAAAAGCCAGCAGCAATGGCCTAGCCAACACTGACCTTTTCCTGCAACCTGCTAATGGACCGTAGCTCCCGTAATGTCGCTCCTACCATCAAGTTTGGAGCTGGATTTGAAGACCTCGAGGTCATCCTCGGGAAAGCCCCGTCTGGGGTAATAAAAATCATCGCTCCAAAAATGTAGGAGCCATCTACAAAATTTAACCTGAACTGCATTCAAAACTTCCTTGCCTGCAAGAAGGCTAAAGCTACTGCCGTCGTGTCTCCCATCAAACCCGCTAGCCCCGCTGCTGCCAAGGGGAAAGAAGTAATGATTGTTGAGGATCCGACTAAGGGATTAACTGTCCCACCACCCGTGTTTGAAATTGGATCAAGTTTGAGGACTGTACCACTGAACCAAACTCAAAGGAGGAACTATAACAGAAAAGTTTGAAAGGCCATCAAAGCCCAGGCTTCTGAGAAGACACCCGTTGAGGAGGAGCCTCATCAAGTTGAAGAAGTGTTACTGGAAATTTATCCACTCCCGCAAAGAAGTAGATTCTATCCTCTAACAAATATCGATGGATGTGAGAGTATTCGAAGGATCGCTGCCGCGTTACCGCCACTTCATGGGCTTGGTGAGGAGGGAAAGAAATTCACTCCTATCACCCGAGTTAGTGCAGTTTTCAGAAGGCTTGCTACCAAAGAAGGATGTTCAGTTTGCGAGTTACTTAAACAAGTGGGAGATGCAATTTCTCCTCACATGAAAAAGGAAAATTTGTAGGGTGTCAAGTCTGTCAGACAGTCCTACAAGACAACTGGAGTGCCACCTACCTGCATCCCTGTTTAGTTCTGTTTAGGGAACAAAATTGATACCGCAGTAGTTACTACTAATCACAATGCCACCAGGACCGCAGGTCATCGACCGGTTAAGTTGAGACTGGGTCTAAAGATCTTACCCATCACTCGTCATGAAGATACTTCTACAATCCTAAAGGCAAAGACGAGATGCTTACCTGACACTATAGCCGGTCTACACCACGGGAAGCATACTTTCCCTTTACATACCGATGTTTCTACTAAGACGCTTCGTCCTGAGACATCATCATCAAAAAAGAAAAAGGTATGGATACCCAAGGTCGCTGCACCGATACAGTCCAGTGAACCTCTAAGACAGAAAGTGAAACCAGGATCTGAAATATCTGACATCGTCACTACAATCTCCAGCGTGATGGAGGAATAGGTAGAGGATGTCCATCAGGGCCCTCTAGATCTTAAAGCGATCAAGGAATCAATAATTGAAGAGAAAGTTCAGAAACTCAAGATCGAGATTTCTGAGTTAGCTCGAGAACACGGAGATTCGATAGCGATAATGAAAATTTTGATTACAATGATTACTTGGAGGAAGAATTCATGGATGTCCATGTAATTGAAATCAGAGCTGCCACATTTGGGCGCGAGGCTCAACCTCACACCAAAGAGAACGTCGTAGATGAACTATGTAGGACTATCCTCCTAAGGGATGAGTAGGTTAGTCTACTTGAGAAAAGAATAGAGGAGATGATCGCAGCAATGACCACTATGGCTACTATTTAGGGTCAATCCCAAGTACCGCAATTGGTTTCTCCAGAGATCAATCAACCAAAAATAATACACATCACGGATGAAACGAGAGAGGTTGCATCAGCAGACAGAGATGAGAAACATAGAAAGAATTCTCCATCATGTACCATGCCGAAAAAGGAATTTAAGCAAATGGTTGAACAAGTGTGGGCACCTTAACCCAATCTAAGGGTGGTGCATTGGTTCTAAAAGGTAGACCTTACCCAAAAGAGTTCAATGTCGTGCATTTCACCAAGGGTTTTGTGGTCCTAAACTTCAATAAATTTGACGGGACAAGAAATCCCAGACAACATATGGAACATTTCTGAGCCAGCTACGACAACACAAGAAATAATGAGGCCCTACTCTACTAGTAGTTCGTCAGCAGCTTGTTAGGGATTGCTTTTGACTGGTACGCTAAATTGCCCAACGGATCAGTTAAAAGATTTTCAGAATTGGAACAACTATTTGTGAAAAGATTTGCTGGGGCACAACACCATCTGCCTACCAAAGAACTCATGATGGAAAAGCAAAAGTCTAGCGAAACTTTGATAGACTATATTTTGAGGTGGAGAAACCTTAGCATGAAATGTGAACCTCAGCTACAGGAACATCATGCGATTGAAATTCTGCTCAAGAGCATTCATGGGCCAGTAGATTTCATGCTTAAGGGACTCACCGTCAAATCCTTTGAGAAGCTACTCAGTAAAGCCAGCAGTCTTCAAGAGGAGATTAAGCACATGGAGCCACATGAAAAGGCTAAGGTGGCCAAAGTGCTTGAAAAAAAATCAGGAGTAGTGGCGACTGTCAACAAAGGAAAGCAGTCGATAAAGATATATGCAGAAGAACATCACTAGTCCTCTCAGAAACAGAATAGTCAATCCAATCAGCGGCCGCCTCAAGAAGGAGCACCTCGAACATGGGATAAAAGAATATCCCTGTTGGAGAGACAAAAAGTTGTGTATTCCTACAAGGATGAAGCTGTACCTAAAATATTTAAGAGTCTGATGAAGAATCCAGAATTCAGACTACCAGATCCGAAGAAGCCCGAAGAGGTGGAAAACAAGAATGAACCAAATTATTGCCCATACCACCGGTTGCTTGGGTACACTATAGAAAAATGCTTCGTATTTAAAGACTGGCTCAAGAAGAACCTCAAAGAAGAGAACATAACAATCCCGAAAAAATATTTAAAAGAACCTGAAAAAGGTTCCATAAACATGATTTCAGTTGAGTCAATCTCCCCAATTGATCCGTATGTCGGAATAGATGGATGGAGCACAACTTGGAATGAACTCAAGAGGGTCCTTAATCAAATACATAATTCACCAAAACAATCTTCTACAAATACCGAAGAAGAATAGAATGAGGTATGGAGCAGATCATCCAAGAAGATATTGAACAAGATCCAGTCTACATCAAAACAAGCCTCTATTCAGAGGCCACAACATACCAAGAACGACATGAATGTTCCACCAGGAGAGTCGTCATCGTCAAGAATAAAGAACAAGAAGAAGAAAAGTGTCACTGAAAAGATTGATAGTATGGGGGGTAGGATAGGGGCTGCCTCTACTAGATTGGTTGTCTCGGATTCATGGAAGAAAATCCTCGAACCCCTGACTTTGTATGATTATCTTTTTGTTCCTCTGGGGTCTTATGAATATAATGATTGTAATTTCAGCTACATTTTAACTATTTATGGTGATAACCTAACTGATTATCACCAATCTAGCTTCAATCTCGATCCCCAAAATGATCCTCAAATCACACTCGAGTCCGATGAACTCTTTGTCAAGTCCAAAGAAGACATCAATAATATCGCTTACGACGACACCAATAACGAGGAGCCAACTCTCGAGCGTCATGGTACACCACTTGCCATCAACTTATATTTTTTCGACGAAGAGGAAAAAACACTGAAAGATTCCATAATGATATCTCAAGAAGAAGAAATCACAGAAGTTAACTTAAGGAGCGGAAAAGTGTTACCACCAAGAACAGTTCCAACAGATAAAGGAAAACAAATAATAACTCAAGAAAAGATACCCCCACCTCCACCAGTGGAAGAACCACATGATTAAGATAAAATCGGAGGATCATACAAAGTAGACAACAACGTGCTAGCTCATATTAGGAAGTTGCCAGCTCGATTAAGCATCTATGATGCTCTGATTCCGTCATAAGAGATGAGAGTCTTTGGTTACAGCTTTGCTTGACCCAGAGATTCGCTTAGCTCAGTTGGCCAGCACATCCTCAGATAAAGTTTGCTCATTGAAATAATAGCCTGGGTAACCTTCACAGATGAAGACTTGCTGCTCGGTACCTCCGACCACAACCGTCCACTCTACATATCCGTCAACATCGAAAGATTAGTGTTATCCAGAATTCTAGTGGATCATGGGGCATCTCTTAACTTGATGAGCCTACGAACATTAGAATATTTGGATATTGAAGCACGAGAGCTTATAGCCGATAAAATGATGTTAGGAGGATTCAACCAAAAGGGAGAAAAAGCCCTTGGATCAATTACATTACTTATGAAGGTTGGAGAACTCATGACAACCACAAAATTTCATATCATCGACGCCGATACCTCTTCTAACACTTTGTTGGGTCAACCAAGGATTCATGAGCCCAATATGATTCCATCATCCCTACACCAGTGTATTAAGTACCGTAAAGATGGTCAAGAAAATTGCATCAAGAGAGATCTACAACCATTTTAAGTGCATGAAGTTGGTATCCATGAAGATGATGTCTACTATGCACCTCCAAAGAAGATTCTGACAAACAAAGATGAACATTCAGAAGAATTACAAAGAGGAAGCCATTAAACTCCGCTTCAGCAATCTTCCACCACTCCTTTACAAAGAGATGGTGAAAGACCTTTTAGTCGCGCACCCAAGGTCGAGGCCGGGGACGTAGACGAGGAAGGATCAAAATAATTTTTGAACAGACTAGGCCAACTATCAACATTGATGAAGAAGATAGTTCTGAAGACGAGATAATGATGACAATACGGAAAAGACCTCAGTACAAGATATCCCTAGAAGATACATAAAAGAATGAATATGAAACAATGTATGATCGGATAAATTACTATGTGAATGCCATGACCCTTACTCTGATTCTCCCTCAGAAGGTCGAGAGTTTAGAGGTCAAGGAAGTCTGTAGTGTTGGTTCAAAGCCGATCAAATTTTACCGTGCTTCTACTTCTACTGAGCTTGAAAAACATGTAAATTTGAATGTTGATTCTTGTGAATTAATGAAATTGCCTTTTGGTTATTTCTCGCATTGTGTTCAAAAGTTAATTCAATAGGGACACTTACCAAAACAAATACCAAAAGATAAATTTCAACTTTTTGAAAAATTATGGAATGCTAAAAGTCAAACTCCAAATTCAAAAGAGGGTCTCAGATTTGGTATCGTCGGACCAGTCGATGATTCTGAATTTTGCATGGTTGTTACTAGTGAGTCAGAAGAGGATTGCCTTGATATAGAGGATGACTCTAGTGATCAACCGATAGAAGATGCTCCCCCAGAATTTGAGGAGGAAATTAAATCTACCATTGATGAATTAAAAGTGATTAACCTCGAAACTGAAGAACGACCCCAACCTACATTTATAAGTTCTCTACTTAATGACGAAGAATCTGCAGAATTGATCAAACTATTAACAGAATTCAACAATTGCTTCACATGGAGATATGATGAAATGCTAGGATTGTCAGCAGAAGTTGCAGTCCATAAACTTGGGGTGGAAAAGAATATAACCCCAGTAAAACAAGCTCCAAGGAGAATGCGCCTTGAGATAGAGCAACAAGTTATCACCGAAGTGAAGAAATTGATAGATGTCAACTTTGTGAAAGAAGAGCAGTACCCTATGTAATTAGCCAACATCGTACCTATTAAGAAGAAAAATGGACAGATCCGCGTTTGTGTCGACTACAGAGATTTGAACAAGGCATGTCCAAAAGAAGAGTTTCCACTACCTATACCAGAGATGATGGTGGATATCGCTTCAACACATGAGATTGTCTCCTTCATGGATGGATCATCGGGATACAACCAAATCAAGATGGCTACCAAGGATGCAGCACTTACAGCTTTCAGAACACCGATTGGAATTTTCTGCTACATAGTGATGTCGTTCGGCCTAAAGAATGCCTGAGCAACATATCAGCGTGCAATGACAAAGATTTTTGACGACCTCATTTACAACCAAGTAGAATGCTACGTGGATGATTTGGTCATCTAAAGTAAACAAAAAATAGACTCTTTGTACGGTTTGAGGATCGTGTTTGAATGGTAACAAAAATATGACCTTAAAATAAATCCCTTAAAGTGTGCCTTTGGCATTACCTCTGGAAAATTCTTAGGATTCGTTGTCCATAATCAAGGAATCGAGACCGACCCAGATAAGATTAAAGCTATCTTGGAAATGCCTCCCCCTAAAACCTTGAAACATCTACATTCCTTTCAGAGGAAGTTGGCTTATCTGAGATGCTTTATTTCTAGTCTCTCAGGTAGGTGTTAGCCTTTCTTGACATTAATTAAAAATGATGCCAAATTTATTTGGGAAGAGAAATGTCAGCAGGCCTTTGAGGACGTTAAACAATATTTAATGACACCTCCTATTTTGGCAGCCCCTATCCCAGAGAAACCATTGATACTTTATACCGCAGCTTTGTATGACTCACTCGGAGCCCTCTTAGCCCAAGTCAATGATGAGGGTAAAGAAAATGCACTCTACTATTTTAGTCGTCGTCTAATACCAATGGAGATAAGGTATCCACCTATTGAAAAGCATTGTCTGGCATTGATCTTCTCTGCTCAAAAGCTTAGACATTACATGCTTTCTCATAAGATTACCCTAATCTCAACAGTTAATCCATTGCAATATCTGATGACCCGACCAACACTCTCCAGAAGTCTACCAAGATGGTCAATGATCTTATTGCAATTTGATATAACTTTTGTTCCCCTCCGTGCTATCAAGGGACAGATACTAGCAGACTTTCTTGCTGGACACCCACTGCCAACTGGGTCCTCTCTCAATGATGAGTTACGGGACGAGCAAATACTACAAATGGAATTATCTAGTGCACAATGCTGAGAAATGTACTTCATTGCTGCTTCGTCAACCAGAAAAGACAAAGGGTCAGCACAGTTATACCAGGCAAAATAGAAATTGGTTTGATCTTTATCACACCAGATAAAGGTATGTTGAGGTTCTCATACCACCTGACAAAGCCGTGCACCAAAAATGAAGCAGGATATGTAGCTTTAATCATCGGGTTGGAAATGACAATCTCAATGGATATAACAAATTTTGTCATTTATGGCGACTTCCAACTAGTCATCCAACAAGTCGTCAGACAATACAAAATTTTGAAACCAATATTAGCAGAATACCATCGGTACACATTGAAGCTCCTGGAGCAGATCCTCGATGTAACTTTCTACAGGATTCCTAGGTGAGATAATGCCCTTGTCGACGCTCTAATAAAACTTGCTAAGAATATGGCGTGTCCCCCAGAGGATTCCATTGAAGTCACAGTGCAATGAAGACGGGTCTTGTCTCGGATCAACTTCAAAACTATACACAAACTCAGAAAAGAAGAAACAATAAATACAGTTACAAACATCAACGAAGATTGGCGCAAGCCATTAATAGAATATTTGCATACTGGAAAGCTGCTAGAAGACAAGTCTGAGGTGCACCACATCACAAGAAGGGCGATGTCTTACGCTCTGATGCAAAATATTCTCTACAGAAGATCATTCAACCAGATGTGGCTACGGTGTTTGAGCAAAGCCGAAGCACAAAATATTGTCAAAGAGGTACATTCCAGATTGAGTGGTGCTCACCTGTCAGGGCTGAAAGTGAAGATGAAGATCAAAAGACTTGGGTATTATTGGCCAGCAACAATGTCCGGTTGCATGGATACAACCAAAAAATGTCACCAATGCCAAGTGCATGGGGGTGGTCTTACACCAGCCTCCAAATGTGCTACACCCAACTATTTCCTTGTGGCCATTTGAGTGTTAGGGCACGAACATAATAGGTCTGATAGACCCTCCATCTTCCAAAGGACACAGGTTCATACTTGCAGCTACAGATTACTTCTCCAAATGGGTAGAGGCAGTACCGTTACGTCAGGTTACGACACATCACATGCTTCAATTTTTTAATAGTAAAATTGTCTACCGTTTCAGAGTACCACGAAGAATAATTTTAGAAAATGGGATAGCTTTTAAAAGTACAAAGATCAACAATTTTGTCAAAAGACATGGGATAGATTGGAGATACTTTACGATTTACTATCCCAGAGCAAATGGTCTGGCTGAGGATTTCAACAAAACACTGGTAAAAATTTTAAGGAAAACACTGGATGAAAATAAAAGGGATTGGCATACCAAATTGTTAGAAGCTTTGTGGGCCTATCGTACGACTTTCAGGACTCCCACTCAGTGTACACCTTATATGCTTGTGTATGGGTCCGAGGCCGTGCTACCGTTAGAAACCCAGACACTATCTCTTAGAATCGTCGTTACCAAACAACTCACAAATAAAGAAAGCGCAAAGCTCAAACTTGAAGAACTAGAGAGTCTCGAAAGAAAACGACTAGAAGCACAAGAACATTTGGAGCTTTACCTGGAAAAGATGGTACGAGCACATGACAAATTGGTCCGCCCAAGGATATTTAAAGTTGGTGACCTCGTACTTGTGCTCAAAAGATTTATTCTTGCATGTCACAAAATAGGTGGAAAATTCGAGCCAACTTGGGAGGGACCATTTGTCATTGAAAAGGTCTACGCAGGAGGAGCCTACCATTTAGTGGACTTCCAAGGTGAAAGGCCCATGTTACCAATAAACGGACGATATCTGAAAACTTATTACGCAACTTGACATCGCTTGCCTCTGCTTGCTTTGAAAATTTAGAAACTTTGATTATTTTGGGGTTATCTATATGGCCAAATGTCAATGACCGTGTCCAAATTTTGTAATTAACCTCAGTATAATGAAAATTTTGAGAAAACTTTTTATTTTTAAACATTAAATTTTCTTCTTTCCACTTTTATTTTAAAAGAAAACTCATACATAAAATTATTCAAACCCATAACAAACTAAAATTTACTTAATAAATACTTTGTTTTGTACTTGTTCATGACAAGTTTCAGCCCACTGACGTTTTTCCCGTCGTCTGCAGAAAAATGTTGGGACAACGGCTGATCTTTTCTTTCCAGGATGGCTGGAACCTCGCATTAAATGAGGAGATGGCGTCGTGAGGCAGTACCATAGACTTCAATGTAGATTTCAACCAGGCTGACAGGGACTACAAAAGTCCTCTAATGAACGTAGTCAGCTACAAAGAGAAAGAGGGATTTCCTTCACTACTGAGAGTGACTACTAAAGACAATGTATCACGTAAGGGTAAGAACGTGATAACTGAGCGAGATCCAATGGAGGGGCCCAACCTTCTGCTCTCCATGGTATCTACACTTGTTGGAGCCTTAATAGCCACCAATAAAATATGACTACCAAGTACTCCGCTTCGCAGGACACAACGCAGGAATGCCAGTCGCAAGAAGCCGAGAGCTTTTTTACGACAAGAACACAAACGTCAAAAAGAGACAAACAACTTGCTCACCCCTATTCCTAACGAGCATATTTAAGATCCAGACCTGAAAGAAACTTCTACTAACCAGGGCTTGTGACAGATTCAAACACACTTCCAGTTTCAGATGTTTTGTGCCAGGGTTGCCCGACATGCAACGTTAAAATACCGGCCGTGAGATCAGCAATGGGAGCATTTGTAGAATGTATGGATTGCAGTACCTAAATCCCGATTCTGACAATTTGAGGTTGATACCTAAATTTTGACTCTCTTCTTCGAATTGATACCAACATTTCGATTCTCACATCTTTGAATTGATACTTATCTCACATCTTTAACTTGATACCTACATTTCAATTCTCACAATTTAAAGTAGATACCTAATTTTTGACTCTCTTCTTTGAATTGATACCTACATTTCAATTCTCACATCTCTGAATTGATATTTACATTTCAATTCTCACATCACCGAATTGATACCTACATTTCAATCCTCACATCTCCGAATTGATATCTACATTTCAATTCTCACATCTTCGAATTGATACCAACATTTCAATTCTCACATATTTGAATTGGTACCTACATTTCAATTCTCACATTTCGAGGTCGATACCTAAATTTTGACTCTCTTCTTCGAATTAATACCTACATTTCAATTCTCACATTTCGAGGTCGATACCTAAATTTTGTCTCTCTTCTCAGGATAGCACTTACATACTGACTCCCATCCTTTGGAAATCTTTGAAGTTTCATAACTCAAAATTCACACTCCGATCCCCAGTGAGAGTCCCTACTCCTTGGTTTCAACCAGACGATCATCTGCTAATTCCCCAGCAGAAGCAAATCACACCACAGCTCTACATATACTTCCAGGTCTGTTGACTTAGAAGTTTGTATTGGTTTTTTGTTGAACTCGTCAGTCAATGCCAATATACGCAGTGTGCTCGGCCAACACACCACGCCTATTGTGGGTCCATTTGTTGACCTCACTTTTGGTTGAGGTTTAGTTTTTCCTCTTTAGTAGCCTAAGGTCTAGCCATAGAACTTTCATATTGACTATTCTTAGAAAACTTGACATGGAACCCTCACAATTAAAAATTCTACAATCTTATTTACTCAACTTGAACTTCCACATATTGGTCCTAACCTCTAGCACTTATTAGGTGGGGTCACTATAAGGGAAGCTCAAGATGAGTCACCCTTAGGACTGCTAGACCTTAGGATTGATACTGGGTGTTGGTCTGGAGCTAAGGCACTCACTACACTCATTACACTCACTACACTTATTACACTCACTACACTCACTACACTCATCTACACTCACAATCACTCACAACCCTAAACTTGATTTTCTAGCCTAGGTCCCTTGATCTTTTTGGGATACTCATGTAGGTGGTCCCCTAAACCTACCAGCCCTAGGGTTATGGTTTGACTAAGACCACTATGTAGAGGACCAAAAAATGGGGTTTACATTGGTCCATGGCTTATTGGTGATGGTTGGTATCTCAACTCTACCAAAATACCCATCTTGGCCTTTTACCCCTAAACACCCCCAAATTACCAAAATACCCTTCCATAATCAAAAATTCTAAAAATTCCCAGAAAATCTCAATAAATCCCAAATATTCTCAATTTCATTTTTTTCAACTACCAAATGACCTAATTTGACCAATTTGACCATCTTTAACCAAAACCACTAAATTTGCCATTAAGGGCCCGAATTCCCCAAATTCAACCAAAATGTCCATCAATTTGATCTCAATTGGACCCATCTCCAATCCAAAACTCAAATTAACTCTTGATATGACCAATCTAGACCAAATATAAGCTTAATTGGCCCATGATTTGAGCCCAATTTTAATTTAGGCCAAAACCCCAATTTTGGCCATATGACCTAATCTCACCAAATTGAACCCATAGCCTAGTTAATTGGCCCAAATTAATGTTAAAAAATCTTTATAAATTATTATACATCAAAATCAACCATCAATTGGCCTTGGTGAAGCCTCAAATCCATTTGATTTTGGCCAAAATCTAAAATTCCCAAATTTAGCCCCAAATTGTCTAAGTCCCCAAATTTAACCCAATTGATTGCCTTAACCCTCAAATTGGCATCCAATTCATGTTGAAGAGTCTTCATATGGTTCCTATTGATAATTTAAAATAATAAATTTAGACTTAGCCAAAGGCTAACCCAAGCTAGACCCAGCCTAGTTCAACATGACCAAATTGACTAAAAATCAAAATTCCCTCAAATTGACCCTTCAATTGAGCTCAAAACTACTTCCATTCTTCACCAAAGTTGTTACTTATGATCATATACACCAAATGCAACATTTATTTAGGAAAATTGACATGGATAACCTATCCTAAACCCATTTTTTTGTCGTTTGCACCCACTTGGACTCATGCACTAAATGTGACCTAACCACCCTAAAGTCACCAAATTAACTCCATCACAGCCATTAGTTCGACTTAGTGACCAGTCCAAACACCATGAAACCACCTAAATCAAACCATGGACCAAAGTTCCCCCCAAATCAAGGGTTATTATTTCCAAAAATACATGTGCTTAAGATATCCTTACCAAAATTAGGTATTATTGCACTAAATTGTTATGACATATTCCCCTGGGTTCCCTGAGCTCCTAGACACCTCCCCCTAGCTGGCTGGCCAGCCTAGTGATTGGAAAAGCTCAAAATCGAGAGCCACCCCCATGGCACCTCACCCAAATCAAACATAAAGGCCAGCTCAGCCAAACCAATTGATGAAACTCCTCTGCCCTCCACCTGAGCACCACAATGCACCCAAACTTATGCTTTGAGAGCCACCCCATGGCCATTTTAATAAAAACTAACCTACACGGCCATGGGAACTGTGCTAAAATGTCCTTAGAGAGACCTCTCCAAACTTCACACAGAGCTTCCCTAAGATCCCCTCAGTGCATTCCAACTATTTTCCCTCACTAATTCTCAACGTCGAAGCTCAATTTTGAGCTTGAAACCTTGCCAGAAACCAGGATAGAATCTAATACACCTTCACAGTCCACCAAACCTAAATTAACTCTACCCACACCTTCACAACAGTGAAGAAAGCCAAAGCCCTATAAAATCCCCCTTCCACAGAGCCTTTACCATAGCTCTAGACCAATACCCAAATCCGGCTGTGATCAAATTCATACCTATATCTTACACCAAGACCAGAGACTCAATCCATTGACTCTTTGGATCATAACAAACGTGCCAAGACCCTCTAATCAAAGTTTCACTTCTCATAGCAAAGGTATAAAACCTCACCTCCTCCTGAGCCTATTTTGATTCTCCATTTGCTTAGGCTTGATTTCATGATACATTTACCATATAGATGTGTTTGTCTCACTTAGATGAGTTTATAGAATCAAAATCGAAGTGATTTGGTTGAGTCTAGGCTGAGATCTTAGGGTTTTAGTGTGGATGGTCACAGGATCATTCTATCGGGGACGATGATGGGGAGCCATTTGATCAAGCGTGTATCAAATGGATGGAGGAGATTGAGCCGGACAACGCTTGAGGACATAAATCATGGGCCGAGTCAGCAGCTACATGGATGGCGGCGTCCAACCAGAGCTCGCTACACATGCCTTCAAAGCTGCCTAAGATCTAGTCAGCACGTGTGATTTAAATAGATAAATATGGCTTTTTACTATTTATTTAAATACCCCTAACTTAGAAAATTCATAACTTTGTGTAGAAAAATCTCAAAAATAAAATAAAAAACCCTTTTGCTCAGTGAACAAAGGAGAACAATGTGGAATAAGTTTCAAGTCCATTTGATGCATATTTATTTTTTAATTAATTAAACACTATTTGGAATCATTTGATTCTCCATGAATATTGACACATCACCTTGATTTGAAATTTTGGCATGTTGTAGCCTCTATCAAGAGAAATATCCTCTGATTTTTCCAAAGTCAGAGGAAGTCCCTATACGGAGATCCATATTTTTTAAGTTTTTGCACATTATTTCCTTGAAATAATCATGGGAATTAGCATGTTGACTAAAGAATTCCAAGAAACTTTTGGAAGTTCCACAATGACCAGAGAAGCTTTAGGAAATAATTCCATGGGTCAAGTCATTTAAAATGTACTTAATTTTCATGAACACTAAATTATTAATATAATTAATTTTGGAAAATAAAACATTTAAATGACTTAATTTTTTATCTGCACTGTGGTTTAAGATCTAGAGAACTCACCATAAAAATTTCAAAATATTTTGAGTACATTTGATAACTTAAATTGATTTTTAAAGATAAACACCATTATTGGCACTTAAATGATTTTTAAAAATCAAAATATAATTCAAAGATTTATAAAAACTTAGTTTTTTGAGTTCTCTACGATTGGTGGTATTTTCTAAAAATAAAATAATATTTAGAATAAAAATTTGATTTTTAACCTATTTTAAATATTTAAATAATTAAAAATCCCAAAAAATAACAAAAATAAACAAACTCATGGAAATGTTCTAAATGGCTTCCTAAGCACTTAGGAACAATTAGAATATTTTTCCTCATTTTCTAAATAAAGATATTGAATTTTAAAGCTTAAAAATGATTTTTAAAGGCTAAAAATGAGTTTTCATTAAAATAATCCCAATAAATCAAATAAAATCTTGAAAAATATAAAATTTTCTCCTTTGAGTTCTCTGACCTCAGGGAGACTTTTCAAAAATTTGAAACTTAATTTTCTCTATTAAAAATATATTATCTTTAATAATACCACAAAACTTAAAATACTTCTTAAAATTAAAATAAAATTCAAAAAATCATAAAATTTGGTCCAAAAGATTCTCTGGTCTACTGTTATCTCCAGTTAAAATTTTATGGATTAGGACTTAGCTTGGTTAAGTTAAGAATTTTCTTTGAAAAATCCTATTTTTGCATGAAAATAATTATATAAATTAAATTAAATTTTGAAAATCACATTTTCTCATATGATGTCTTAATTGACTCATGAATGAGGTAGGATAAAAATTCCAAAGTCATTTGGATTAAATTTGATAAATTATGAAGTGATAGAGCCTTAGGGGCAAATGTGTAACTTTGGAAAATTAGCCTTAATTAACATTTAGGCTTGATTTAAGGAGGGAAATGGGTAATCTCTAATCTTAATCAATCTATTTGATGTTTTAAACATAAGGGGTTAATTGGTAGAAACGAATCTCATTTTCTTAATTGAAAAAGATAAGTTAATAAATTTCTAAATTATTAAAATTTGGAAGTTTATTAAAATAAATGAATCTAGGACTTAGGGGGATGACTTTTGAAGTCAATAATTAATCAATTTAATACCCTTATTTGATTTTCAAATAAAATTCAAATCATGAATCCTGATCACCTAAAGCTAGATCTTTTCAAAGCTAATTATGACACTCACCTAGGTCTTAAGGGCTTAGTAGTGACTTAGGCTAAATCAAGTTTCATTTAAATGAGGATTAGAAAAGTAAATATCATTGAAAATTATAACAACTTTCAAACACTATAAGCCCAATTAGGGTTAAAATTTTGCTAAGTGTTCCGACAACACTAACTTGCCTCTTTAAGGGTATTCACCCACATAATTCTTAAATTGAATCAAAAATGATAATTACCATATTCTTAAGGTGAATTGAGGCATCAATGTTCACTGAGTAATAAGGGTATTTACAGGATGACTTATTAAGCAACATAATTAGTTTAAAACAACTCGAGATTTTCCACCAGACAGCGAGAGAGTAGGACGGACCTGCTTCTTTCTCTGGATCTGTTGGATATCTTAAAGATCTACTAAACTTAATATGTTTTGCTTGACAAAATCATCCTTAATTAAACTTCTAAGGACCCACCAAAATATAACATAGGATTAGGAGAACTACCAAAACTTTACTTTTCCTGCTCTCCATAAACTGCCTTAACATGCCTTTGAAGTTTCAGGTGGTGGAACGAGAAGACTCGCCAGGTGCGCTTTTATAATTTGCAACATTGTCTTGCCTGTTATTTTATACTTTTGTGCTTATACAAATTTGCATGAAAAACAAAAATCAGGATAGTTACAAAACCAAAACAAAAACCAAAACAAAAAAAAAACAACCAAGAAAAAATTCACTACCACAACATTCAAAATATAAAACAACTCAAAATTTAATCCCAAACATCACATAAAACTATAATTGTAACTAAATTAAGACATCTCTATTGGATGATCGGGAATCCCTTGAAGGAGGTAACCTACGGTTGCTAACGAGGCTTCCTACGGTCTAAATGAAATTATCGAACTCATTAAGTTGAGTTTATTAAGTTCATCTGGACTAAGTGAATCCAATAGAAAATAGTGGTGCTGGAACAAGGGAACCATAGGATCCTAACCGGTGTCACTCTAATCAACATTAATATGCCCCTATAAAACTTAAATAACTGCAATCATAAGGCCACCTGATTTGAATTTATAACTCGACACACTAAAAAACTCAAACTCATCGCGATAGGGGCATGGAGCTAGCATGGTGGGCAGCACGATCATCTTCAATACAAAACCTGTCTCCACCAGCTAAATAAATCTTCCTTTCTTAGACTTAAACAATAAAGCCATAGGACTTCGAGGTTGCTTGCTTATACAATGTAAACCCTCACCTTATCTTTAGGCCTTTGTATAGCCTTGTTATACAATATAAGCCCTAACTCGTCTTAAGATTTCGAGGTTGTCGTTTGTCACGACCTAAATCTTCACATCTTCTAGGTTGTTTGTACGATAGTTTCACATGAATGTAAGCCTTAACTAATAAAATTGGCAGGATGAAACACTTAAATATTTCTCCACAAAGTTGAAGCCAAACATTCTGATAGCTTGGGAAGTCACCAAGGTTCACCTCTGGATCCATGACATCCCCTAGTTCTTCCTCCTTTGGACTCTACAAAAAAATGTTCCAGATTTGAACCAATCCTCTATTCACAACTCTACATCCAATCTCATTGAAGAATCCTACCCTTTGAAATACCTTGAAGATAATATTTCTTGATTTTTATCGAGAGTATTCTTAGGTGACTTTGGTCATTTGAGATGTAATTAACTATAGGGGCTTGCCATTATAAGAAGCATGTCAGAACACAACTTAATATAAACCCTATTTAATTCCTTATATTAAATAGGGGAACTTATCGGCAAATATAAAGGTTTCATAGACCAGACGAATGTCATATTTTTTTTAGTTTATTTGATCGAGCCTCATCCTCAAGCCTTGTGTTTATCCTTCGGGATAGATACAGGGTTTGAGGTATAGTGCTCTTTCTTTTAAACTATGAAAAATATGGGGTCAATCTGATTTCATACTTTTCTAAACTTCAACGCCCTTACAAGGTGGGCAACAGGATTTCGATTCCAGTGACCAACAACTTCTTACAGGCAACCCCAACAAAACAAACAATAGCGCCGACATCAATAAAGGAAAGCAACCGATAAAGATATATACAGAAGAGCATCGCCAGTCTTCGTCACAGTACTCTCAGAAACTGAATTGCCAATCCAGCCAGCGACCATCACAAGAGGGATCACCTCTAATAGGAGATAAAAGAATATCCCTGTCGGAGCGAAAAAAATTTGTGTATTCTTTCAATGATGAAGCTATACCTAAAATATTTAGGAGTCTGATGAAGAAGCCAGAATTGAAACTACCAGATCCAAAGAAGCCCGAAGAGGTGGATAAGAAGAACGAACCAAATTATTGTCCATACCACCGGTTGCTTGGACACACTATAGAAAAATGTTTTGTCTTTAAGAACTGGCTCAAGAGAAACCTCAAGGAAGAGAACATAACAATCCCGAAAGAATATTTAAAAGAACCTGAAAAAGGTTCCATAAATATGATTTCGGCCGAGTCAATCTCCCCAATCGATCCGTATACTGGATCAGATGGGTGAAGTACAACTTGGGATGAACTCAAGAGGGTCCTTAATCAAATAAAGTATTCATCAAAACAAGCTTCTACAAATACCGAAGAAGGATGGAATGATGTCTAGATCAGATCATCCAAGAAGATACTGAACAAGATCCAGTCTACATCAAAACAAGCCTCCATTCAGAGTCCGCAACGTACCAAGCCAGAGATGAATGTTTCGTCAGGAGATCCATCATCGTCAAGGACAAAGAAGAAGAAGAAAAACATCACTACAAAGATTAATAGAATGGGGGGGGGTAGGATAGGGGCTGCCTCTTCTAGATTGGTTGTCTCGAATTGGGGGAAGAAAATCCTCAAACACCTGACTTTGTATGATTATCTTTTTGTCCCTCCGGGGTCTTATGAATATATTGATTGTGATTTCAGCTATGTTTTAACTATTTTTGGTGATAAAGTAATTGATTATGATCAATCTAGCTTCGATCTCGATCCCCAAAATGATCCTCTAATTGTACTAGAGTACGATGAACTCGTTGTCAAGTCGAAAGAGACATCAATAATACCGCTTACGGCAACACCTATAATGATGAGCCAATTCTCGAGCATCATGGTGCACCGCTTAGCATAAACTTAGATCTTTCCAATGAAAAGGAAAAGACACCGAAAGATTCAACAGTGATATCTCAAAAAGAGGAAATCACAGAAGTTAACTTAAGGAGCAGAAAAGTGTAACAACCAAGAACAATTCCAACAGACAAAGGAAAACAAATAATGACCCGAGAAGAGATACCCCCACCTCCACTAGTGGAAGAACCACATGATCAAGATAAAATCAAAGGATCATACAAAGTAGACTACAATGTGCTAGCTCAACTTAGGAAGTTGCCGACCCGATTAAGCATCTACAATGCTCTGATCCTATCAAAGGAGATGAGAGAGTCTCTAGTTATAGCTTTGCTTGAGCCAAAAATTTGCTTAGCTCAGGTGGCCAGCACATCCTCAGATAAAGTTTTCTCGTTGAAAGAACAGTCAGGGGGTAATTTTCACAGATGAAAACTTGCTGCTCGGTACCTCCGACCACAATCGTTCAATATACATCTCCGTCAACATCAACAGATTTGTGTTGTCTAGAGTTTTACTAGATCCTAGAGCATCTCTTAATTTGATGAGCTTACGAACATTGATCTGTTTGGATATTGAAGCTCATAAGCTTACGACTGATAAAATGATGTTAAGAGGATTCAACCAAAAGGGAGAAAGAGCCCTCGTATCAATTACATTACTTATGAAGGTTGAAGAACTCGTAACAACCGCTAAATTTCATATCATCGATGCCAAGGCCTCTTTCAATGCTCTATTGGGTCGACCGTGGATTCATGAGAACAATATGGTTCCATCATCTCTACACCAATGTGTCAAATACCTCAAAGATGGTCAAGAAAATTGCATCAAGGGAGACCTACAACCATTTTCAGTGCATGAAGTTGGAATCCATGAAGATGCTAACTACTACACGCCTCCAAAGAAGATTATCTTCTCTCATGAAGTTATCACAAATAAAGATGAAGATTCAAAAGAATCACAAAGAGGAGGCCATTCAACTCCACTTCGGCAATCTTCCACCACTCCTTTACAATGAGATGGTGAAAGGTCTTTTAGTTCGCGCACTCAAGGTCAAGGCCGGGGACGTGGACGAGGAAGGATCAATTTAATTGTTGAACGGACTAGGCCAACAATCAACATTGTTGATGAAGTAGTTTTGAAGATGAAATAATGATGAAAAGATGAAGAGATCTTAGTATGAGATATCCCTAAAAGATACAGAAAAGAATGAATATGAAATAATGTATGATCGGATAAACCACTATGTGAATGCTATGACCCTTACTTCGATTCTCCCTCAAAAAGTCAAGAGTTTAGAGGTCAAGGAAGTCTGTAATGTTGGTTCAAAGCCAATCAAATTTTACCGTGCTTCTACCTCTACCAAGCTTGAAAAACATGTAAATTTGGATGATGATTCTAATGAATTAATGAAATTGCCTTTTGGTTACTTCTTTCCTTGTGTTCAAAAGTTAATTCAACAGGAACACTTACCAAAACAAATGCTAAAAGATAAATTTCAACTTTTTGCAAAATTATGGAATGCTAAAGTCGAACCCCAAATTCAAAAGAGCGCCTCGGATTTGGTAAAGTCGGACCAGTCGATGATTCTGGATTTTGCATGGTTGTTACTGGTGAGTCAGAAGAAGATTACCTCGATATAGAAGATGACTATACTGATCAACTAATAGAAGATGCTCCCCAGAATTTGAGGAGGAAATTAAATCTACCGTTGATGAATTGAAAGAGATTAACCTCGGGACTGAAAAACAACCCCGACCTACGTTTATAAGTTCTCTACTCAATGACGGAGAATCTTCAGAAGTGACCAAACTATTAACAAAATTCAAAGATTTCTTCACATGGAGCTATGATGAAATGCCAGGACTGTTAGCAGAGGTTGCAGTCCATAAACTAGGGGCGGACAAGAATATAACCTCAGTAAAATAAGCTCCCAGGAGAATGCACCTCGAAATAGAGCAACAACTCATTGCCGAGGTTAAGAAATTAATAGATGCCCACTTTGTTAAAGAGGAACAATACCCTACGTGGTTAGCTAACATTGTACTTGTTAAGAAGAAAAATGAACAGATCAGTGTTTGTGTCGACTTCAAAGATTTGAATAAAGCATGTTCAAAAGACGAGTTGCCACTACCTATACCAGTGATGATGGTGGATATCACTTCAACACATGAAATTTTCTCCTTCATGGACAGATCATCGAGATACAACCAAATCAAGATGGCTCCTGAGGATGCAACACTTATAGCCTTTAAAACATCGATTGAGATTTTCTGCTACACAGTGATGTCGTTAGGTCAAAAGAATGCCGGAGCAACATATCGGCGTGCAATGATGAAAATTTTTGACAACCTCATTCACAACCAAGTAGAATGCTACGTGAATGATTTGGTTATCAAAAGTAAACAAAAAATAAACCATTTGAACGATTTGAGGATTGTGTTTGAACGGTTACGATGATATGACCTTAAAATGAATCCCTTAAAATGTGCCTTTGGCGTTACCTTCGAGAAATTTCTAAGATTCGTTGTCCGTCATTGGAGAATCGAGATTGACCCAGATAAGATTAAAGCTATCTTTAAAATGCCTCACTCTAAAACCTTAAAACAACTATGTTCCTTCCAAGGGAAGTTGGCATATCTGAGACGCTTTATTTCTAATCTCTCAGGTAGGTGTCAGCCTTTCTCGACATTAATTAAAAAGGATGCCAAATTTATTTAGGAAGAGAAATGCCAGCGGGCCTTTGAGGATGTTAAAAAATATTTAATGACACCTCCTGTCTTAACAGCCCCTATCCTAGGAAAACCTCAGATACTTTATACCGCATCCTTAGATGACTCTCTTGGAGCCCTCTTAGCCCAAGTCAATGATGAGGGTAAGGAAAATGTACTCTACTACTTACGTCCTCGTCTAATACCGACAGAGATAAGGTTTCAACCTATTAAGAAGCATTGCCTGACATTAATTTTTGCTGCCCAAAATCTTAGACATTACATACTTTCGCATATGATTACCCTAATATCGAAAGTTAATCCATTGCAATATCTGATGACCCGACCAACACTCTCAGGACGTCTAGCAAGATGGTCAGTGATCTTATTGCAATTTGATATAACTTTTGTTCTCCTCCGTGATATCAAGGGATAGATACTAGTAGACTTTCTCGCTGCACACCCACTGCCAGTTGGGTCCTCTCTCAACGAGGAGTTACGAGATGAGCAAATATTACAATGGAATTCTTCAGTGCGCAACGTTGGGAAATTTACTTTGATGGCGCTTTGTCAGCTTAAAAAGACAAAGCATAAGATACAATTTTATCAGGTAAAGCAGGGATTGGTTTGATCTTTATCACACTAGATAAACGTATGTTGAGGTTCTCATACCACCTGACAGAGCCGTGCACCAACAATGAAGAAAAATATGAAGCTTTAATCACCAAGTTGGAAATGACAATCTCAATGGATATAACAAACATTGTCACTTATGGAGACTCCCAACTAGTCATCCAACAAGTCGTCAGACAATACAAAATTTTGAAACCAATATTAGCAGAATACCATCAGTACACGATGAAGCTCTTAGAACAGATTCCTGATGTAACTTTTTACCAGATTCCTATTGGAGATAATGCCCACGCCGACAATTTAGCAAAACTCGCTAAGGAAATGGTGTGTCCACCGGAGGATTCCATTGAAATCACAGTGCAAGGAAGATAAGTCTTACCTCAGATCAATCTCAAAACTCTACACAAGCTTGGAAAAGAAGAAACAAAAAAATAGAGTTGCAGACATCAATGAAGATTAGCGCAAGCCATTAATAGAATATTTGCATATTGGAAAGCTGTCAGAAGACAAGTATGAGGCGCACCACATCACAAGAAGGGCTATGTCTTACGCCCTGATAGGAAACGTTCTCTACCGAAGATCATTCGACCAGATGTGGCTACAGTGTTTGAGCAGAGCTGAAGCACAGAATGTTGTCAAAGAGGGACATGCCGGATTGTGTGGCGCTAATCAATCAGGGCAGAAAATGAAAATTAAGATCAAAAGACTCGGATAGTATTGGCTAGCAATGATGTACGATTGCATGGATACAACCAAGAGATGTCACTAATGCCAAGTGCATGGAGTGGTCTTACACCAGACTCCGAATGTGCTACACCCAACTGTTGCCTCATGACCATTCGAGTATTAGGGCATGAACATAATAGGTCCGATAGACCCTCCATCTTCCAAAGGACACAGTTTTTTACTTGCCACTACAGATTACTTCTCTAAATGACAGAGGCAGTACCGTTATGTGAGGTTACGACAAAACACATCCTTCAATTTTTCAAAACCCATATCGTCTACGGTTTTAGAGTACCGTGAAGAATAATTTCCAACAATGGGACAACTTTCAAATGTATGAAGATCAACAATTTTGTTAAAAGACATGGGATATATTGGAGATACTCTACGATTTACTATCCTAGAGCAAATGGTGGCTGAGGCTTTCAACAAAACACTGGTACAAATTTTGAAGAAAATACTGGATGAAAACAAAAGGGATTGACACAACAAACTATTAGAAGCCTTGTGGGCCTACCGAATGACTTTCAGGACTCCCACTCAGTGTACACCTTATATGCTCATGTATTGGTCTGAGGCCGTGCTACCGCTAGAAATCAAGACACCATCTCTCAGAGTCATCATAGCCAACCAACTCACAACGGAAGAAAGCGCAAAACTCAGACTTGAAGAACTGGAGAGTCTTGAGGGAAAATAACTAGAAGCACAACAAAATTTGGAGCTTTACTAGGCAAAGATGGTACAAGCCCATGACGAATTGGTCCACCCAAGGACATTCAAGGTTGGTGACCTTGTACTTTGTGCTCAAAAAGCCTATTCTTGTACTTGTACTTGTGCTCAAAAGGACATTCAAAGTTGCTTTCCAGGATGGCTGGAGCCTTGCACTAAATGAGGAGATGGTGTCGCAGGGCAGTACCATTGACTTCAACATGGATTTTAACCCAGTTGATATGGTCTATGAAGGTCCTCTCATGGACATAGTCAGCTGTAAAGAGAAAGAGGGATTAGCTTCACTCCTGAGAGTGATCATAAAGATAATGTATCACGTAAAGGCAAGAACGTGATAACAAAGCAAGATTCGATGCAAGGGTCAACCCGTCTGCCCTTCGTGGTAGCTACACCTGCTGGAGGCTTAATAGCCGCCAATAACGAACGACTACCAAGTACTTCACTTTGCAGGATGCAACACAAAAATGCCAGCTGCAAGAAGCAGAGAGATTTTCTACGACAAGAATGCAAACATCAAAGAGAGACGAACAACTTGCTCACCCCTATTCCTGAGGGGCACATTTATGATCCAGACTTCAAAGAAACTTCTGCTAGCCTACCCACCATGGATGAAGAACCAGAGTTTGTGACAGAATCATACACACTTTCAGTTTCAGATGTTTCGTGTAAGGGTTGCCCAACGTGCAACGTTGAAATACTGGCCGGGACATCAGCCACATGCGCATTTGTAGAATGTCCGGATTGGAATGTTTTACATTCACAACGTTTCAGTACATTGGAAGAATATACTTCAAGCACCAATGGATCTCAGACTTCAGATTTTATGATGGATGAACCATATGTACCATTGGAGACAGATCAATATGTACCATGGAGCTCAGGGTCATACATCCCGCTAGAGGCCGAGTCTCATGCTCCAAATCAACCAGCACTTATTTGGGTTCTCGCCAATGCTCGAAGGAAGGAACGCCTGCGACAGCTGCCAACCTCTAGTGTGATAGAATTCTACAAGATTATGTAAAGTAAATAAAAGAGAATTCTAGTTTTATGAAGAAGTTCAAGGAAAGTTCATCAATATACTGGAAGGCCTGGAGCTGTACACCCGGGTTTTCTCTGAAAATGATGAAAGAAGCATTCTGGACTATATCTTTGATTTAAGAGATTGAGGCCGAGCGGACCTTCTCATGGAAAGGACACATTTCGAGCTAAAGAATTGGATCAGAGGAAAGTGAAGAATCACCATCAAGTGCGACTGTTGTTATAACTTCACAAATGACAGACAGGGGAATCCACTTGGGATTTTCAGACATGATCAAGTGGATCCACAACCGCCAATGATAAAATGGATGATCAAAAGAATGAACAATTAAAATATTCTACCTGCTACCTGCATTCCCAGTAGTTGCATTATCAATATCTATGAAGAGGGTGATTGCATTCCCCCACACATTGATCATTATGATTTTGTGAGGCCCTTCTGCACAGTCTTATTTCTGAGCAAAAGCAATATTT
This sequence comes from Phalaenopsis aphrodite, assembly GCA_003013225.1. Classification (NCBI taxonomy): domain Eukaryota; kingdom Viridiplantae; phylum Streptophyta; class Magnoliopsida; order Asparagales; family Orchidaceae; genus Phalaenopsis; species Phalaenopsis aphrodite. Next base: position 132,114 of record NEWO01000063.1, read on the forward strand.
AAATGGGGAAAAAAATCGATATCGTCAGCCCTGGTGAATTCAGAGGTACTGTGGAGATTCCTCTACCAATTGATTCAGTACCCGTTCTTAAAAACAATGGTGCAGACGTTGCCAAACATTGCATTCCAAGGGTACGTCACCGTAGGGTGGCTGTGACTTTTCGCAGAATGGATGACAACAAAATGCCATATGGATTCCAGCCAGAACTGGAACTGGAAGAGCTACTGTCGTACGAGCTATGAGAGGTTTGTATCTCTAAGTACATGCGAAGGAAACTCTTATCCTGGAGCATGACTTAGAAGGTCTGCTTGATTAGGAGCTCGCCATACTTAGTACAGACGATCAGAGGGTTCACTTTTTCTTTTTAGCGACATGATATATATCCAGCCTATAATGTATTCATAGCATGAGATGTTCTGAATGTATTTTAACATGGACTATATATTGTACCCTTTGAGGCGTTAGCCTATGTTCGATCTGTGACATGTTTTTATTGAACCAGATTAATGAAAAGTTTTCTCAGGAATGTGCCTTTTTGTTAGTTGCCTTTTTGTGCGATGAATTAAAGCCACGAACCACACGTTGGTTTAGAATTTCAATGAACAAAGAATGAAACAAAAAGCCTTTAACAATAAATAAAATTTAAATAAAAATAATCACTGATAAATAAAGAACAAAACAAATTTCTTTTAAAAATCAACCAATTAAAATTAAAACTTTAAAGACATATTTTGAAAATTAAATGTGATAAAAATTTGTTGAGAGGATTCTCTCATTTACAGAGTTACTTACTCTTTGTGCACGCAGCACAACAATCTTTATCTGCATTAACTCTCTTCACATCCCCATGGAATTTTGCATTCTGCACAAAACCCAATAAAGCTCCACAAATATTCTTCAATAAAATCAACCTTTCCACATGACACACTTCTGCAAATTCAACACCACAAGCTCTTTGTAAATTTCAATTCTCCTTTTTGAATGAATACCTAAATTCTGATTCTCATCTTTTGAGGTCGATACCTAAAATTTAACTTTCTCTCTCTGAAATTGATACCTAACCTTCAATTCTCCTTTTTGAATCAGTACCTAAATTCTGATTCTCATCTTTCGAGGTCGATGCCTAAATTTCTACTCTCTCTCTGAAATTGATACCTAAATTTCAAATCTCATTTTCTAGTAAGTACCTAAATTCTGATTCTCATCTTTCGAGGTCGATACCTAAATTTTGACTCTCTCATAATTTTTAACTCTCCTTTTTGAATCAGTACCTAAATTTTGATTCTCATCTTTCGAGGTTGATACCTAAATTTTGACTTTCTCCTTGAGAATGATACCTAAATTTCAATTCTCACATTCTTGAATCAGTACTTATATTCTGATTCTCATCTTTCGAGGTCGATACCTAAATTTTGACTCTCTCCTTGAGATTGATACCTAAATTTCAATTCTCACATTTTTGGATCAATACCTAAATTCT
>NEWO01000063.1:148180-171780 GCA_003013225.1 Phalaenopsis aphrodite
TACATATCATACATATTTAGTTTTTAAAGATTGAAGTGTCAGTTGAGGACAAGTAACATTTTAAGTTTGGGGGATTTTGATACACCTAAAATATATAGTGTTTTTAGGCACATTTTTATATCTATTTTTTACATATTACAATTTAATGGAATGTATTTTGTGCTTTTCTTGCAGATACAGGTAAAAAGGTGAAAAATGCTTAAAGGAGTGAAAAAAGATCAAATTTGGAGCAACAAATGTGAAAAATATGCAAAAGAGTTTTGGCGCCTAAGCGCGAGATCCGGCGCTTATGTGCTGGCTAAACAGAGAAGGCCATATCTAAGCTCCAAAGGCCCGTGGTTAAGTGCCAGTGGCAGATATTGGACGAGTAAATTCAATTTCTATGAATTTTGAAGTGATTTTTGAGGCACTCATTTGCTTAATACGTGGTTATAACCACCATGTACGAAATTAATCACGAAATCATGCATCTCTTTGGGAAATACATCAAATCAAGATATATTTTGAAGATAAACCAAGGCACATTTTGCAAAATTATAAAAGAAAGAAGAGAGGACATAGAAAAGAGTCCTGAAAGTATTGGAAAGTTTTGAAAGTTCTCATTTGGGGAGTTAGTTCGGAGAGATTTTCAGGCACCACTTTTACTTTTATTTTATTCTTTTTGTTGTTTTATTTTTAGTGATTGTAAAGAGAAGAGAATCAAAGGAACTTGAAGAGCTTGGTGGAGGACTTGAGATAAGTTTTCATCTTTTTGTTTTGAGACTACTTTTGGTTTTAATTGAAACTTGTTGTTGTTTTGACAATGATTTCTTCTTTTAAACTAAAGTGTGGTTTTGTCTTCTCCATGGATTCTCTGTAGTTTTCTTTATCTTTTTTCTTAAAATGACAAGTAATTAAGTTTTGGATGAAAGTTGTGGGTAGTATTGATCTTCAATGATGGAAGAAGTTGTGATGATTTAAATCCATGCACTTTATTTACTTCTTGATTTGACCAATTCAGATGTTAAAATTTGTTGAGCAAATAAGTAAGAATCGGGCTGGTATTGTCTCAGTCAACAATTGGAAAGAATCACATGAGGTTGTATGAATGAGAATGTAGTTCATGTGATTCAGTAAAAAAAATTGAAATTTTCATTGAAGGGTGTAGAGTTAGAGGAATTTAAAGTGACAGGTTAAAGCCTCCAACTTGGTTTATTGTTTTAGCTTCTGATTCAAGATGTTAGCCCCCAGGTGAAGGAAATCAAGGGAACTCTAGAGTGAGAGCTGGTATCTTCCCTACATAGCCAGTTTTCAAAACTATTCAAACTTTAAATTAGCCAATGTTCTTTATAACATCTCTAGTAAGGGTAAAGAATATTATTGCTCCTATTTGGCACAACACAATTTGCATACTTCCACAATAGAATTCCTATACTTATTACTGATTCATAATAAGAAGAAAGATATTTTCATATTTAGTTTTTTTCTTCTACAAAAACTCTAGTTATCTTTTTAAATTGTTATTGTTCTATCAAAAGATTGAAAATACCAAAAATATTTAAATTTTCATTACTTCAAAAATCATCTTTAGTTTAGATAATTATCTTTTTATTAAAAATAGAAAGTTTGTTGTTCAATAGTGCATATTGCGTATTCTCCCTGTAGGTTTGATATTCAGGTCTTAATCAAAAAGTCCTATATTATTTGATAACGATAAGTATACTTGTGTAGTATCCCAATATATATAAATTAAAAGTTAAAATTCTTATTTTTCTTCAAGATCAAGTTTTTGGTTTTGTTGCAAAGTAAGGAAATATAAGTGACATATAATCTGAATTATTGTTTTGCTGTGCATATTAACAGTATCCAGGGATCAGTATTGCACTTTAAAGAAAGTATTTTCATGTTTTGTTGTAGGTATACTAAGTCTAGGCATTTGGAGCTTAAAGGATGCAAAAAACACAAAATTTGGAGTCAAAAGTGGCATTCTTAAAAAAATTGAACTGGCACATAGGCACCATAATTGGTTCCTACGTGTCAAAATAGGGAGAAGACGACGCTTAGGTGCTAGATTTTGGTGCCTAGGCACCAGATTTTGGTGCCTAGGCACTAGAGATGATTATTTTCTTAAATTCATTGAATTTTGATAGATTTTGAAGAGGTGCCTATAGAGATTATTGGGAAATTCATTCCTACATTATAAAAGAGTGTTTTTATGTCATAAAAGGTGTCTATGAGTGGGACGTAAGTATCAAAGTGTGGGAGAGTGTGGTAAGTGTCTCCAAGAGTTGTAAGAGGAAAGGGAAAGTGAGAGATTTCTTCTTCCTTAGATTTCTAAGAGAGATTTGAGTGTTATTATAATGATAGAAAGAGATTCAAAGGAACTTCAAGGGATTTGCTCGGGTAAGAGATCAAGTTAAGTTTTTCTACTTTTCTTTTTTTATTTTGTAAACTTATTTTTATAAATAAAATATAAGTTTTGTTGTATTTTCCACATGAATTTTGAGTGTCTTTCTTTGTCTTTCTCCCTAAAATGAGAAATGATCATGTGAAGAATCATGATTTTTGTGCAATATTTTAATTTCATAATTGTGACAATTTGTTGACCACACTTTTGTTTGAGGTCTAATTTCCTCCTTAGTAGCCTAGGGTCTAGCCATAAGAATTTCTTGTTGACTAATCCTAGAGGACTAGTAAAAGAACCCTAACCATTAGAAACTTCAAACTCTTCTTTGCTCAATTTTATGTTCCACATATTGGTCCTAGCCTCTAACATTTAGAAGGTGGGGCTAGTATGGGGGAGTTGAAAGGGAGTCCCCAAGGGACTGTTTGGCCTTAGGGTGGACCCTGGGTGGTGTGGCCTTAGTCTATTTCACACACACACACACACACTTGATACCCCACTTACACTCACAACCTCAAGCTTTAGTCAAATATGCTTAGTTGGTCCCTTAAGTTTTTGGGAAACTCATGTAGATGGCCCCCTAAGCCACTAGCCCTAGGCTTGGGTTTTGCCAAGACTAGTAAATGGAGGACCCAAAGTAGGAAATTCTATTGGTTCATGGCTCAAGTAGGGTGGTTGTGTGGTTGACAACCCTAATCCTACTAAAATACCCAATTTAGCCTTTTGCCCCCAAAACCTACCCCAATTTACTAAACTACCCTTGATACCCCAATTTTGACCAAAAATCCAAAAAATTACTCAAAATACTCAATTTTGCCCAAAAATCATTTCAAGCTGTTTTTAACCACACAAATTATCCAAAACACCCCAATTTTTTTAAAATTACCAAAATACACCTGGTGACCCAAACTGTCCCAAAACCTTCAAAATTGTTTTAAATGTCCCCAAAACTAATTTGGACTACTCCATTGAGCCCAATTTGAACAATTTTGACTAAAAGCCCCAAATTTTACTTAAAGGTCCAATTTTTCAATTCACCTCTAATGTCCATCAATTTGATCTTAATTTTCCCTGATTTCAATTCTAAACTCAAATTCAACATGCATAAAAGTGATTAAAACCAAATCCAAGTTTAATTGAACCAAATTTCAAACCTAAATCCTACACACACATTTGTCTTAATCACTTGATTTAGGGGATCTCTTCTCATATTTGTCTTAATCCAACATATCTTTGCCATCAGCCTTAACCATTCAGAGTTAAGCATCATTAACCCCTTCACTGGCTCACCTAACCACCTTTGCTACCCTGGCTGGCCGACCTATTGGCCGGAAAACTATAAAACTGAGAGCCACCTTGTTTTAATCAAGCCCATTACGTCTATCCAATGTGTCCAGCTCTAATTGGTCTTTCACACTCTTCAGCCCTCCACATAAGCTGTCAATTGAACCTGACTTGAAACCCAACCAACCACCCTAAGCTCCTCTATTTAAACTTCCTCTCCTACAGCCAAATAAGAGAGATCACCATTTACCTTGGGGAGGCTCTTCCAAACTACTTTTAGAGACTCTTCAAGAACTATTGAACTCAAGCTCACCATTTTACCCTCTGAATCCCTCTGCCTGAGCTTAATTTTTGAGTTCAAAATCCAGGGTTTTTCTGTCACTTGATCGAAAAATTTTGAAACTTGAAACTAAATCTTCCTTATGTTTACCCATAATAAAAGAAGAAGTTTGCCATCAAAACCCCTAGACCAGTGCACTCTTACCCACCTCTAGACCAAGGCCACTCCACCTTTCACTTAACTTATACTTAGACCATTCACCAGAGGAAAAGAACACATCCAGTAGGTTTTTTGGACTCCACTGAAGTTTCCAAAAGCACCCAATCGAGGCCTCACCTCTTGGGCAAAGGTATAGACCATTAACCTTAATTTTGAGCTTGATTTGGGCTTTTGGGAAGAAAACTTACATTCCATAGCATTGTACCGTATAGATGTATTCTTCTAAGTAAATGAAGGTGTAGGAAAAAACCCCGTGTAATTTTGTTGAGTATAGAGAGAGATCTTTGGGTTTGAAGTTGAACGGTTCACCAATTCTGGCTATTAAGGACATGACCCACATTCGTCTGATTGTGCGTGTATCAAATTGAGGGCCAAGATCGCACCAAATAGAATATGGAATGAGAATCCCAGGCTGACAAGGCATTGAGGTGGCTCACGACGTCAAATGGCGGAGCACTGCATGGAAAGTTTGTAGCGCCGTAGGATTGTGTGGCTGCTGACTGGATTAAGTAAGAAAATAGGATTTAAATGAATTAAATAAATACCAAAACTTAGAAAATTCATATCTTTTCATATAAAAATCTTAAAAATAAAATAAAAATGCCCTCTTGCACTCTGAACAAAGGAGAATAATGTGGACTAAAAATAAAAATTATTTAATGAGTCTCTAATTTTTAATTAATTAATTAGCTGCAGAGATGTTTTAATTTTAATTGACAAAATATTATTTATCTAGCTTGAAACTTTGGGGTTTATTCCTCATGATAGAGGGGATTTTCTCTAATTTTTCCAAGGTCAGAGAGCATCTCTATGCATGTAACCCTAATTTTCACGCTTGGATGGCTTTTTTGGCTTCAATTAATTATACAAATTAAAATATCAGTTAAAAAATTATGGGATAAATTTTAGTAGGTTCCCTACAATTAGAGAAGCATAGGAAAACATCAAAATAGTTTGGATAATTTTGTATATTTTTATAGCTAGCTAAATGCCTAAAATTTGTATTAATTTATTTTAATTAAATATTATTAAAATCAATTCCATATTGTGTAGAAAAAAAATGTCAATTCACCATAAAAATTTGAAATTTATTTGATTAAGTTTAAGTACTAAAGTTTATTTTCTAAGAAAATTTGTATTTTTGTACATAAATAATTATGTTAAATTAAATATACTTAAGAAATTTATGAAAAGTTGTTTTCTGAGTTCCATGTGATTATGGGCACTTAGGAAAAAGAAAAATTATTTTTGAGAAAATACATTATTTTTAAGCTATATTTTAAATTAAAAATAAATAAAAGTAATGAAAAAAAAAACATGAAAATGGTCTAAAATGTGTCTAATAGTTCCCTAATCACTTAGGACTCATTATAATATTTTTTCTAATTTTTCTAAATTAATTATAAATTTTTAAAGGCCTAAAATATATTTTCACTAATTTCTCATTAAATTATTCTAATAAATAAAATATAAATCATAAAAATATGAAATTCATTTCTTTGAGTTCCTTGAACTTAGGGAGATTTAATAAAAATTTAAAAGTAATTTGAAAAAATTAAAATATATTTTGTATTTAAATAAAATCATTAAATAATTATAATAATTAAAATATAATTTAAAAAATCATGAAATTTTGACTTATGTGAAACTAAATAATTTAGTGTTCCTCTGACCTAAGTGAAACTCCTGTAATTCTCTCATGACCAAAAATATAATTTTGACTAATTAAATAAATTAATATTGAAAAATCCTATTTTTGAATTAAAATAATTATATAAATCAAACAAAAATCTAAAAGTCCACATCTTCTCCTCTGATATTAATTAACTCATGATTGAGTCTTTATGAAAATTTCAAGGTCACTGGAGTTTCATTTAATAAGTTTAAGGATAGGGAGACCTAGGAGCAAAATGCTAATTTTGACTTTTAGTGCCATAATTCAATTTTAGGATTAATCAAAGGGTAAATGTGCAATATTGATTATATTAAAATCTCTAGAGTGTTTAAAATATGAAGAGCTAAGAGGTAGAGACCAATTTTCCATCCTTTTCATGATTAGTGTAAATTTTAGTTTTGGTAATTGTCATGATTTGGAAGATAATTCAATTAAGATGATTCTATGTTATTGGGCGTAAGTTATGAAGATAATAATTCAGTCATTTAAAGCCCACTAATCACTGATTGGTTGCTAAGTCTAATATTAATGAGAATTAAGACTTCATTTTATTTGATATTTAATTATTAAATAAAAATAAAATTACTTTAAAACAAAAAAATATATTAAAATCAAACGGGCTTAATAGTGAACTAGGTTTGATATGAAAGAATTATCTTAATTGGGATTAGAAAAGATGGTCTTAATTAATTGATAAGTGCTTTCAAACACTTTAGGCCCTACTTTAACACCAGACATTAAAATCCTTAATGACTTTGGACTTGCCGTTTGGGGTCCCCATTCATATAACAATCAAATGAAATGTTAAGTGACTATCTACCTTCCTTCTGATAGTTGAAATATCAAGGTTCACTAAGCAATGAGATAATTCAATTTTAGGATGATTAATGGAACAAAATAATAAGTTCAAAATAAACTCAGAACGTTTCAAGGGATTTTAAAAATTGTTCAGGGTCGTGTCCCGAATGATTTAATATCTCTTGGATATTTTGAAGGATGACTGAACTTACTATATTTTTGTTCTTGGAAATCATCCACTAAGATCTTTCGGGACTCGCCAGGTCATGACTTGGGGTTTGTTAGATACAACTTCAACTACTCTGGTTTTTTTTTATTTTGTTTAAATTTCCTACAAAATTATATGTCATCTCGCCAAAGCTAATCTTTCAGCAAGAATGCCAAGAAGATGACATGTACAAATTTATAGCTACTTATTATAACTACAAAATATTATAACTGCTTGGTTGTGCACTTTACCTTACTTGAAAAAATTAAAACTATTTTAAAAAATTAATCAACATTTTCAAAAATTTAAAATAAATTCTTTCAAAGGTAACCAAAATCCTTTGAAATATCATTAAACTTAAATCATCCTTTTGAATTTACGGGATTCCCTCGGAGGAGGTAACTCACGGTTGCTAACGAGATCTCTTTTATTTAAATGGGTTTAACAACTCATTTAAGCTAAGTAAATTCAAAATAAAATAGTGATACCAAAATGAGGGAGCCGTGGGATCCTAACGGGTGTCGCTCTAATCAAATTTAACCCCCCTCCCTCATTCATAACTTTAAAACATCTAGTAAAACCTTTTAAACCTTTAAACTTTAGGACTGCTACTTCACCGAGGAGCTTAGAGTTGATTTATTGGGCAACCTTCTATAATAGCAATCTACAACAACACGAGAATCTACAACAACAATTTCCTTCCTTAAATTTAAACAAACAAGCCATATAATTTTGAGGTTGTCCACTTAGTGCAACATAAATACTCAACTTATCTCTAGGCCTTTATATAGCTCCGCTATACAATTTAAGCCCTAAGTCATTTTACGATTCTGAGGTTATCATCCGTCACGACCTAAATCCTCACGTCTTCTAAGCTATTTGTGTGACCGTCTCACATAAATGTTAGCCATAATTAATAAAATAGGCACAACGAAACATTCGATAATATCTCTTAGAAATCAAAGCCAACTAGTTCTTCATCCTTTGGATTCCATAATAAATGTTCCAAATTTGAGCCAGTCCTATTTCACACCTCTTTGTCTGATTCTTGAGAAGTCTTTTCCGTTGAATTGGGAGATATTATTTTCTGATCTAAATTAAGAGTTTTTTTAAATGACTTTGGTCATTTATAATGTAATTGACTATAGGGGCTTGCCTCTATAGGGAGCTTTAAGAACCAGGTAATATAAACCCTATCTAATTGTTTGTATCAAATAGAGAAATTTGTTGGTCAACATAATGGTTTGCATACGAGATGGATGTCATAAAATCCTTAGTTTTTTTTAATTGAGCCTCATTAGTAAGTAGTGTAGCTATCCTTCAAGGTAGGTATATTGCTTGAAGTGTTGTGTTCATTTATTTAAACTATTGTTTATATAAGATCGGTTTGATATTTTATTTTCAAAAATTAAAATGTTACTTTTTTTCGGAGTATACACATATAAATTTAATTAAGCAGCTTTTTAAACCATTTGTCGGGATATCCATTCTCACGGCCGATAATTTCTAATTTAGCGACCAATAACTTCTAACGACTCTGCTGGGGATTAGCTCTACTCTTCATTATGATCAGAAAATCTTGTCTTCATAATGAACCAGATTACCCTTCTTTTGTTGGCATACTTTGCTCATTTCTTTCTTGGGCAAGTACGGTCAACTCTTTTGGATTATAGGATCGTCTGTTTAACCACCTTTAAATAGAGAGGTTCAGGAGTCCTTTAGGACTTTATCTTTTTTTGTGGGGACGAACCTCCAATAGGTGTGTTGGTGGACTAGTTCTGCCTGAGCATTGTGTGTTGTAAAGTTGGTCTCGCACTAGGTCTTAAACTTTGCATTTTCTTCATCTCCTTTGGAGTTTGATTTGCTTTTTTTGTGAATCAAGCTAGGTGGTTGTGTCTCTTCGCACTCATTTCATTTGTCAATCAAAACTCTTTAATGCTATAAATCATAAATAATTAATAAATTTTAAAATTAGAAAAATAAAAGTGATATGCCCAGTGATATGCCCAGTTTGCACGAAAACTGCATTAACTTGTGTTCTTCCATTGAAATTGCAAGGCGCGGGACGTCACTCGCTTTAGAAACAATGTCTTCGCCAAAGTTGATCTTTTCTTTCAGCTCTAGAATGGAGTTCGTTACCAATAAAGATGAGCTGTTTGACCTAGCAATTATTAAATTTAGACAAGGGTTTGACGTTATTGGAGTCAAGTTTGGGAAGGTGGTCGTCACAGCAATCTGAAAAATGTTTTGTAAATATGATTTCAGTTTATTTGATTAACTTCTACATAACTACAGTGGTGCTCGACAAAAGAAATGACACTCTTTAAAAATCTCCAACTAACCTAAATGTAATCAAGGGAAAGTCAATCGAGGCTAAGCTGGAGAGGCTTCAAGCTAATATTGCATGGTTGTCTGAAGAGAAAAGAAAAGATATGAATGATGAAAATTACGATGTGTCAAATTACTTGGACGAAGGTTTAACATAAATCAATGTCATCAAGACATGGGCCTAGTTATCTGCACACGACACTCCATTTTCTAGTGAGGAGAACGCCTCAAATGAGAGGCAAGAGGCCAGACAACAATGGGATAAATAGATTAGTCATCTCAAAAAGAAAATTAAAGAAATGATGACCGCCATGATTGCAATGCAAAGACAATCACAATCACTGCATATGGTACCTCCAGAAACAAACCAGCCGGAAATCACTCGTATTGAAGATAAAAAAAAAGAGTTCATATCTGATGAACAATCGAAGAAGGATTCAGTTCAGGGTCTGATACATGAAAATAAAATAAAACAGATGGTCGAGCAAAGCTGAGAGAAGCCTTGGATCAATCAAAAGGAGGGGAAACAACTCTGAAGGGTAGACCCTACCCAAAGGAGCTTGAGGCCATCCAATACACTAAGGGTTTCATACCACCTTTGTTCAAAACATTCAATAGAACTAGAAACCCTCATCAGCATGTTGAACACTTTCGAGCGAGCTGCTGCAACGCAAGGGTAACGAAGCACTTTTGTTCCATCACTTTGTAAGTAGCCTAAATGAAGTTGCCTTTGATTGATATACAGAGCTACCAAATGGTTTAGTGAAGACATTCACTGAAATAGAAAACCTTTTCGTTAATCAATTTGCCAGAGTTCAGAACCACATCTCCTTTGGTGATCTTTTGGTAGATAAGAAAAAACCAAATGAAACCTTGGTGAAGTATATTCTACGATGGGGAAATATCAGCATGAGATGTGAGCCGTAGTTTCAAGAGCAACGAATAGTTGAGATTATTCTAAATAACATCCATGGTCCAGTGGGTTTCTTGCTTAAAGGTATTACAATCAGAACGTTTGAGAAGTTTCTAAGCAAAGCCAGGAAGCTCTAAGGGGAAGCTAAGAAATTTGGTTTTCTGAAAAGGTCTGATGACCTAGATCCAATGGATATATTTGAGAAGAAATCTGGGACAATTGTTGTGGTTGGAAGGGGGAAGGAGACAATTACGAATACAAGCCGAACAACATCAACGAACCTTCCAACATCCTCATCAGAATATTCAACAATCATCTCAGCAGAGACCATACCAGGCAGATGAAAGTCAAATTCCAAATATGAATGCTCGATCAAATGAGATATACTCTTTTAAAGATGAAGTAGTGAAAAAGATGTTCTGTAGTCTAATCAAGAATCTCAAGTTCAGGTTGCCCAAGCCGAAGAGACCAGACTAGGTCAACAAAAAAGGACATCTAAGATATTTCTCATACCAAAGATTCATTGGACACACCTTAGAGGAGTGTTATAGTTTCAAAGACTTTCTTGAAGAGAGTTTCAAGAATGGAGAAATAACAATCCTAAAAGAATATTTGAAAAGAACTTGAAAGAGTTTCAATCAATATGATTTCAGTTTATCTATTTGTTTTAATTGACCCCTACACAACAGACAATGAAGGGATGCCTCTTGACTACTATTGTACTATTATTGTTGTTTAAAGGGGATATTAGTAGGATCAATGTTAGTTTGTCCCATCCCTCCCACCACATTAAAGAAGAAAAAAAATTGTAGTTGTTTAAGATTCTTCAGTGTTATGTTTTTTTTGCATACGCTCAGCAGATAACTTCACGTCAAATGAAAAGGAAATTTTTTGAGAAAAGAGAAACCAACTGACACAGAGGCTTAAACCCAATAGAACTACATTTAAGCAGATGGTGATACAAGATGAAGTTTTATTATTGTGATGACTTTAGGGGAGAATGAAATTAATGCTTTAATTATTGAGTCATCCACTTTAAAGTATTTAGATCAGCTCCTAAGTTGATTTCAAAATAAAATAGTGTGGTTAAAATACAAGTAATTGACTTGGGATATCACGAGCCTTTTAATTTTTTGCCACGTGATTGGTCCTGACTTCCAAATGAGTTATAATACCTTAGAATTCGTCTTAAGAAATATATGAGGATTATTAATCTGGGGGGTTTGGATATTCAAAATCTTTAAAAGAAATATGTTCTATCTGATATAGTAATTCTCAAAAAATAAAGGGAGCAAAAAAAAAAAGGAAAAAAGAAAAAATTTTTTGTGGAAGTTCCCCTGAGAAGATGCTTGAGGTGAGCATAAAATAAAAAATTGGTGCTAAATTCAAACATTCAAAATCCTTAAATTATGCTCTACAAGATATTGTAATTCTCAGTAAAACATGAGGGAAAGCTAAAAATAAAGAGATTGTGTGAAAAGTTTGATCCATAAAATAAAAGAAAAAGATGAGTTTCCTTGAGAAGAAGCCTGAGGTAGACGTAATAAAAAAATTGGTGTCCAAGTTTACCTTAATTAATGGGACTTAAAATGCTTTCTTAAGAAAAATCTTCCGATATTATATTCAAGAAAAAGCTCAATGATCTCGAGTCTTTTGGTCGGTTATTAATTGGCTCACAAATATCTTTGGGCAATGGTAAATATTTTAATCACATGAGCAGATATTCATAAATCTACTTAGGCTCAGAAAAAAAGAGTTAAGAAAATGAGGATGATATTAGTTGTTAATGGAAATTCAACCCTGAAGTCATATCCGTCAGTGCTTAGCAAATACAACTCCAATGTCAACTCGAAAAATGTCAGAGCTATTTCTCAAAGACAAATTCAACAACCTTTACAGAATCTGCAACAAATCAAATGATGATTGCTACAAACGAAGCTACGAAGTTGCAACCTCTTCAGCTATCATGTCCATAGAAATAACATATCTTTATGTGTAATTGAAAGAATATAGTTCCAATAGTACCTTCAGGAATGAATATTTTCTAAACTTTTCATTAGTTAGTAGATGATACTTCAAGAAGTACTGTGCCTAGTGATGTATTGGAGACAAAGACTCATTCTTAGAAGCTCAGACACTGTGCTTGTCTGAAACTGGGTCCAAATCTTAACAAAAAGAAAATAAAATGACAATACAATGAAAGAAAACTCATAAAATAACCAGATACACAAAATGTCATGATGAAACTTGAAGTCTCGAACTTTAATTCCATAAATCTTCACAAATTCCACAAATTTCTCACGAGTTCGAAACACTGTATTTTAGAGATGAGGATTTTGACATCCGATTCTGCATTGCTTTGTGACGGTTCACACTATATTTTAGAGGATGAGGATTCTGACTTCCAATTCTGCATTGCTTTGCAATGGTTTACACTATATTTTAGAGTATGAGGATTCTAACATCTGATTTTGCATTGCTTTGCAACCGTTCACACTATATTTTAGAGGATGAGGATTCTAACATCTGAATATGCACAGCTTTACAATGGTTCTTACAATATTTTAGAGGATGAGGATTCTGACATTCGATTTTCCATTGCTTTGCAATGATTCACATTATATTTTAGAGGATGAAGATTCTGACATCCAATTTTGCATTGCTTTGCAATGATTCACATTATATTTTAAGGATGAGGATTTCGACAACCGATTTTGCATTGCTTTACAATGGGTCACATTATATTTTAGAGGAAGAAGATTCTATCCTCTGATCCCATATTACTTTACAATGGTCCACACTATATTCGAGAGGTTGAGGATTTTACATCTGGTTCTGCGTTGCTTTAGGAGCCCTTCCTATCTCAATCTTTAAAATCAAATTCTAGAGGTTAAGGATTTCGGCTTCTGATACCACATTGCTTTAGGAGCCTTTTCTGTCATAATCTTTCAAATCAAATTCCAGAGGTTGAAGATTTTACATTCGATTCTGCATTACTTTAGGAGTCCCTCTGATGCAGGTGGATTTAGTGTGTTAATTTTGCAAATATTTTTTTAATATTACAAAATACACCTGGCAGATACAATAGAAAATATGCAAATTAATCCCAACAAAATAGCTTCTGTTAAAATAGTTTTATCTTTTAAAATCTTTAAACTGTCAAATCCCCTTTAAAAATAACGCAAGTATACGTATCGCTCAAGTAATAAATGACTCTAATCGAATCCTAGATATTGATCACATAGGGAAGTTAGAAATGCCTATTAATAAGTTCTTAAGATTATAATGTAAAGTACAAATTTTAAACTATAAAAAATAAAGTGTGAAATTTGAATATAAAGTAACAGAGTGAATGTTAATTAAAATGCACTTGAAAAATAAAGTTAATTAAACTAAATAATAAACTTTCAAAAGTAAATTTATGAAAATTAAACTAAGTTTTTGTGATGGAAAGTTCAAATTTAATTCCCCTTTACAATAGTATATGGATTGTGAAGTAATTAAAATCATCTGAAAATATATGCAAAAACTGTTTTATGTCAAATAAGAGCAATCATATTATTTTCCCTTTTCTGAGTGCATAAAAAACTTTAACTAATTGATACACCAAAAATATATGCATTTTTGTACCCATAATTTATGCTTATTTTTGGTGATATTACACTTTAATGGAAGGTATTTTTATATTTTTTTACAGGTTGTTGATTTTTAGGACATGAAGCAAAAAGAAAGTAAGAAGGATAGAAGAATTTAGAGTCAAAATTACATTTTTGAAGAAATGCTCAGCTTCGACAGCTCCAAGAGCAGCGTCGATGGAGCAAACCAACAGAACAAATGGTGAATTTTACTTAGCACAGACAGTGCCAGAAGCAGCACCGACAACACTGTTTGATAGAAATTAGTGAATAAAATTGCGGAACACGGGCGTCGAAGGCGCCATAATGGGCGTCGACGGCGCCAGAATGGGCGTCGACGGCGCCAGAATGGGCGTCGACGGTGCCAATGTCGGTTCAACCTCTATTTTAAGAAGATTGAACAAATTTGAACTCTTTCTGAAGAGTTTTTGGAGGCACCTATTGGAAAACCGACTATAGGCTTTATTTGGGGCCAAAATTGATCAGAAAAGTGACTCTTCCTGACATCTCATCGTCATAATTCAACCGTCTACACATCACACATTGTTCCATCTTTCATTCCACAACCATTTAGAGTCCATCATTCTTATAATTTAGAGTTTTGTGGTGAGATTAAGTGTGAATTATTCTCTAAGAGTTTTGGTGAAGGAGAAAAATGAAAAATTTCTTCTTCCTACATTTCTTAGAAGAGGCTACAAGGGATTTGCTTTGTGAAAGAATTTCAGATAAGTGTTGTTTATTTATTAGTATTGTATGAACTTTCTTTTATATATGAAATTTGTGTTTTGTTGTATCTTTTTCATGAAGTCTAAGTAGTTTACTTTATCTTTCTCCCTACTCTGAGATATGGTGAAATGAAGAGATAATATGGATGTGCTAATATTAAAATATAAAATAAATTGTGATGATTTTTCAACTCGGAACTTAATTTACATTTTAACATGGTCAATTGAATTGTTAAAATATGTTGTGAAACATATGATCCGGGAAATGGAGTATGAGTTCTACAACAGAGTGAGGATCACATTTGATTCCATGAAGGAGAATTTTGTTCATGGAATTAAGTGCAAATAAATAGGGAACTATACTTTGTTGGGTGTAGAATTGGAGAATCTTTAGAGAGATAGACTAAAATCCCTAATTTAGTCCTAGTGTTTAAAAACTAAAGCTAGAGTTAGCATTCAGGTGAAGGGAAGTGGGAGCTCTAGAGTGGGAGCCAGTATCCTCCTAGCCTGGCCACGGATTTAGGGACTAAACCTGAGATTAGCCAATGATTTTCTATAACACTATATCAGGGTAGAGAATTAAAAATGCTCATATTTGGCACAATACATATTTGAACCATTTATCTCATCTCATTTTATCAAAATCTCATTATAGTGGGAAAGATGTTTTTTCACATAAGAAATTTTCATCACATAAACATAGTTTAATAGTTTAGTAGTTACTGTTTAAACTTTGTATTTCAGTTTTTTTATTTGTTAAATAATTTAGTTCTTATAATATCTCAACATTTGAAGTTAGTGATAGTAATTTTTTTTAACTTTATAAGAATTTCCTAGTAAATTTATCATTTCAAATTTAAACCTTCCCCATGGGAACAATATTTGGAGCTTAAATAGAAAGACTTTTATTACTTGATAACGATACGTATACTTGCATGGAATCCCAAAATTAATTGCTTAAATTTCTTATTAATAAAATATTGCATCAAGCTTTTGGCACCGTTGCATAGCAGAGTCAACTTTATAATTTTTACTTAACTATATTGTTTGGATCAAGTTTTGGGCGCCGTTGTCAGGGAAGGTAACAACAAATTAAATAGATTTGGTAAATTAAGAAATTTAGAGACAATATAACTATAAAAAAATTTAAAAATAAAAAATCAAAAAAGAAAATATATTTTTATTTAAGAGTATTTTTAAGAAATTTTTCTTGCTTATTATGTTTGTTTATACGAAATCTTGGATCTGAATGTTTAGTACCTTACATTTCAGAATTAGAGTGTACTATTAGAAAAGTTCAAAACAAAAAAAAAATTAAAAATTTAAATGAAATGGCGAATAAATTAAATAGTCAAATAAATGAAAATCGACAAAGACCTTCAAAAGATTATGCTAATTCGACAGTAGATGAGCTTCACTTGACTATCCAAAATCTTGATGTTGCTGCTAATTCATTTCAGCTTAAACCTGCTATTATCCAAATTGTACAAAATAATCAGTTTAGAGGAACACCTTTTTAAATATGACAACTTTGTGCTACTTTTAAATATCCAAATGGTACAAAATAATTCATTTCAGCTGAAGATGCAAACTTACATCTTGCTAGTTTTCTTGAACTTTGTGCTACTTTTAAATATGACAGAGGTTCTAATGATGCTGTTAGGCTTAGATTTTTTTCTTTTCCACTAAGGGATAAAGCCAAGACTTGGTTAAATTTATTAGCACATGGATCTATCAAAACTTGGGAAGAACTATCACAAAAATTCTTAGCTAAATATTTCCACTCTTAAAAACTGCTAAGCTTAGAAATGATATTACATATTTTGTCAATTTGAAGGGGAATCGATATATGAAGCTTGAGGAAGATTTAAAGATCTTCTTAGAAAATGTCCACACCATGTTCTACCAGATTGGTTAATAATTCAAACATTTTATAATGGATTAGTAGGATCACTTAGATCAATTATAGATACTGTTACGGGTGGATAACTAATGTCAAAACCTTTTGATGAAGCATATTCATTAATTGAAGAAATGGCTGCTAACAATTTTCAATGGCCCTCTGAAAGGGTAAATCCTAAGAGAGTATCTAATATTCATGATTCTGATGCAATGTATATTTTAACATCTCAAATTGCTGCTATATTGAAAAAGATTGATCAAATAGGAGTTAACTATTCTCAAATAAGTCTAGTATTAGAAGAAAATTCACTTGGACAGTGTCAGCATTATTTCGGGGTTGGAGGGGAGTTGCCCGTAAGAATTTGTCGGTCGCCGGAATCGAAATCTCGTCGCTCGCTTCGGAAGGACGTTGAAGTATGAAATCAAACTGACCCCATATTTTTTATAATTTAAAAATGAAAGAGCACTGTACCTCAAATCCCGTGTATATCCCGAAGGATAAACACAAGACTTGAGGATGGGGCTCGAACAAATAAACTAAGCAAAGTATGACGTCCGTTTGGTCTGCGAAACCTTTGTATTTGCCAACAAGTTCCCCTATTTAATATAAAGGATTAAATAGGGTTTATATTAAGCTGGGTTCAGACATGCTTCCTATAAGGGCAAGCCCATATAGTTAACTACATCTTAAATGACCAAAGCCACCTAAGAAGACTCTCGATAAAAATCGAGAAATATTATTTTCAAGGAATTTCGAAGGGCAAGACTCTTCAATGAAATCGGACGTAGAGGTGTGAAAGGGGATTGGGTCAAATTTGGAACATTTTATTATAGAATGCAAAGGAGGAAGAACTAGGGGATTTCATGGATCTAGAGGAGAACCCTGGTGACTTCTCAAGCTATCCTAATGTTTGGCTTCAGTTTTGAGGAGAAATATTTAGGTGTTTAATCCTGTCAATTTTATTATTTAGGGCTTACATTTGTATGAAACGATCACGCAAATAGCCTGGAAGATGTGAGGATTTAGGTTGTGACAAACGACAACATCGGAATCCTAGGACGAGTTAGGGCTTATATTATATAGCAGGGCTATACAAAGGCCTAAAGATAAGGTGAGGATTTACGTTGCATATGCAAGCAACCTCGAAGTCCTATGGCTTTGTTATTTAAGTGTAAGGAAAGAAGAATGGTTTAGCTAGGGAAGACAGGTTTTGCTGTTGAAGATGGCCGTGCTGCCCACCATGCTAGCTCCAAGCTCCTTGCCGCGACAAGTTTGAGTTTTCTAGTGTGTCAAGTTATAATGTCAAATTAAGTGGCTCTAGGGTTGGAGTTCTTTAAATTTTATGAGGGCATATTAAATTTGATGAGAGCGACACTAGTTAGGATCCTACGATTCCCTCGTTCCAGCATCACTATTTTCTATTGGCTTCACTTAGTCCAAATGAACTTACTAAACCCAACTTAATGAGTTCCATAATTTCATTTAAACCGTAGGAAGACTCGTTAGCAACTATAGGTTACCTCCTTCGAGGAATTCCGGATCATCCGATAGAGACATCTTAATTTAGTTGAAGTTGTAGTTTTATGTGATGTTTGTGATTAAATTTTGAATTATTTTATATTTTGAATGTTGTGGCGGTGAATTTTATCTTGGTTGATTTTAGTTTTGGTTTTGGTTATGGTTATGCTTAACATGCAAATTTATGTAGGTAAATGCAAGTATGAAGCTTGTAAGGAAAAGGCAGAAGAAAGACGGTACTATAAACATGTAAAAGCGTACTTGACGAGTCTTCTCATTCCACCACCTGAAACTTAAAAATGCATGTGAGGGCATTTATGAAGAGCAAAAAAAGTAAGTTCTTGTGGTTTTCCTAACCTTATGTCATATTTTGGTGGGTCCTTAAAAAAACATTTTAATTAAGGATAATTTCATTGAGTGAAGAATATTAAGCTTAATAAGCCTCTGAGGTATCTAACAAGTTAGGAGGGAGAAGCAGGTCCATGCCTCCCTCTCACCAACTGGTGAAAAAGCCTCAAGTCCATTTAAACTTATTATATTGCTCAATGGTCCATCCTTTAAACACCCTTATTACTCATTGAACCTTGGTGTCTCAATTATCCCTAAGAATAGGGTAATTATCACTTATCGTTTAATTTGAAAATTATGTGGGTGAAGACCCTTAAAGTGGCAAGTTAATGTACTTTGAACACTTAGCCAAATTTTTAATTCTAATTGGGCTTAGTGGTGTTTCAAGGATGTTTGATTTAGTTATGTTTATTTATCTAATCCTTGTTTAATCAATTTTTTTATTCAGCCTAAGTCACCACTAAGCCCTTAAGACCTAGATGAGTGTCTTAATTAGTTTTGAAAAGGGTTAAGCTTTAAGTGATCATGATTCATGATTTGGATTCTATTTGAAAATCAAGATAGGGTTATTAAATTGATTAATTTTTGGCTTCAAAAGTCATACCCCTAAGTCCATGACATTTAATTTTAACAAACTTCCAAATTTTAATAATTTAGAAATTTATTAATCTTAATTAAGAAAGTGAGATTGGTTTCTACCAATTAACCCCTTGTGTTTCAATCATCAAATAAATTGATTAAGATCAGAGGTTACCCATTTTCCCTCCTTGACGTAAGCCTAAATGTTAATTAAGGCTAAATTTCCAAAATTACACATTTGTCCAAAAGGCTCTAACAATTCATAATATGTCAAATTCAATTCAAATGACTTTGAAATTTTTATCCTACCTCGCTCATTGTTTAATTAAGACATCAAAGGAGAAAATGTGATTTTTAAAAATTTAACTTAATATATGTAATTATTTTCATGCAAAAATAGGATTTTTCAAAGAAAATTCCTAACTTGACCAAGGTAAATTCTAATCACTTGAAATTTTTATTCGAGGTAGACCTAGACTAGAAAAGACTTTGGACAAAATTTTATGATTTTTTGAATTCTCTGTGATGTATTAGAATTATTTTAAGTTTTGAGTTATTTAATAAAAAATAAAATATTTTAGGTGTTGAAAATTAAGTTTTTGTATTTTTGAAAAATCTCTCTATGGTGAGAGGACTCAAAGGAGCAAATTTTATATTTTTTTGATTTTTTCTTGATTTATTGGAATCATTTTAGTGAAAACTCATTTTTAACCTTTTTAAAAAAATTTTTCTTAAGCTTTGAAATTCAATATCTTTATTTAAAAAACCAGGAAAAATATTCTAATTGTTCCTACTTAATTAGGAAGAAATTTAGAGCATTTGCAAGAGTTTTATTATGTTTGTGATTTTTATGGATTTTTAATAATTTTAATATTTAAAATAGGCTAAAAATTAAGTTTTTTATTTTAAATATCATTTTATTTTTAGAAAATACCCCTGATCACAGAGATCTCAAAAAACTAAGTTTCATAATTTATTGAGTTATATTTTGATTTTTAAAAATCATTTAAGTGTCAAAAGTTGTATTTATCTTTAAAAATAAACTTAAGTTGTCAAATGAACTCCAAATATTTTGAAATTTTTATGATGAGTTCTCTGGATCATAAATCACAGTGGAGATTAAAAATCAAGATATTTAAATGTTTAAATTTTCCAAAATTAATTATTATAGTGATTTAGTGTTTGTAAAAATTAAGGGCATTTTAAATGACTTGACCCATGAAATTATTTCCAAAAGTTTCTCTAGTCATGGTGGACCTTCCAAAAATTTATTAGGATTTTCAAATCAATATGCTAATTTCCATGATTATTTTAAAAAAATAATGTGGAACAACTTGAAAAATATGGATCTCTGTATAGGAACCTCCTCTGACTTTGGAAAATTTCGAGAATGTTTCCCCTAACAGAGGTTACAACATGTCAAAGTTTCAAGCCAAAGTGATATATCAATATGCATGGAGAATCAAATGATTCAAAACAGTGTTTAGTTAATTAAAAATAAAATATGCATAACATGGTCGTGAAATTTATTCCACATTGTTCTCCTCTGTTCACTGTGCAAGAGGGTATTTTTATTTTATTTTTGTGATTTTCTAAACAAAGTTATGGATTTTCTAAGTTAAGGGTATTTAAATAAATAAGAAAATATTTATATATTTAAACTACGCATGCCACCTCAACCTACGATGGCTCTGAAGGCATGCGTGGCGCGCTCTGGTTGGACGTCGCCGTTCACATAGCTTGCTGACTCGGCCCACTGTTTATGTCTTGAAGTGCTGTCCAGCTCGATCTCCTCCGTTTATGTGATACACGTGTGATCGGACAACTCCTCGTCATCGTCCTCGATAGAATGATCCCGTGATCGTCCACACTAAAACCCTAAGATATCAGCCTAGACTTAACCAAATCACTTCTGGTTTGATCCTATGGGCTTGTCTAAGTGAGAGGAAGACATCGATACGGTTAATGTACCATGAAATGAAGCCAAAGTAAACGGGGAATCAAAATGAGCTCGAGAGGAGGAGAAGTTTTATACCTTTGCTCTGAGAAGGGAGGCTTCAATCAGAGGTGCTCGACATGTTTGTTGGGGTCTAAGGAGGCTAGGGATTGAGTCCCTAGTCTTGGTGTAAGGCCTAGGAATGAATTCGACCAAGCTTGATTTCAGGTGTTGGTCTAGAGCTATGGTAGAGGCTATTTCACAGAGTAATTTAATGGGGCTTTGTCTTCTCATGCTATTATGAAGGTGTGGGCACAAGTAATTGAAGTTTGGTGGAGTGTGGAGGCATATTGGGTTCTATCCTGATTTCCGGCAAGGTTTCAAGCTCAAAATTGAGATCCGACCGTGGGAATTGGTGAGGAAAAATGGTTGGATTGCACTAAGGGAATCTTAGGGAAGCTCTATGTGAAGTTTGGAGAGGCCTCTCTAAGAAAATTTTAGTACACCTCCCAATGGCCGTGGGAGGTGAGTTTTTATGAAAATGGACATGTGGTGGCTCTTAGGGCATAAGTTTGGGTGCATTGTGGTGCTTAGGTGGAGGGCAGAGGAGCTCTTCAATTTGATTTGGATGAGCTGTCCTCTAGGTTTGATTTTGGTGAGGTGCCAGGGGAGTGGCTCTCAATTTTGGGGTTTTCCGGTCACTAGACTGGCCGGCCAGCCAGAGGGTGGTGGCTAGGAGCTCAGGGAACCCAGAGGAATCCATTACAACAATTTAATGCAAATGTGCTTTGATTTGGAAAAGATATCTTAAGCATGTGCAATTTTGGAAATAAGATCCCTTAATTTGGGGGAAGTTTGGTCCATGGCTTGATTTAGGTGGTTTCATGGTGTTTGGACTGGTCACTAAGTCCAACTAATGGTTGTGGTGGAGTTAATTTGGTGGCTTTAGGGTGGTTAGGTCACATTTAGGCATGGGTCCATGTGGGTGCAAATGACCAAAACTTGGGTTTGGGCTAAGTTAGCCATGTCAATTGGCCCAAATAACTATTTCATTTGGTGTATATGATCATAAGGAACAACATTGGTGAAGGATGGAAGTGGTTTTTAGTTTAAATGAAGGGTCAATTTGAGAGAATTTTGAACTTTAATCAATTTGGTCATGTTGGGCTAGGCTTGGGTCTAGCTTGGGTTAGCCTTGGGCTAAGTCCAAATTAATTGTTGTAAAGAGTCACTAGGGACCTCATGAAGAGTTTTCAAGATGATTTGGATGCCAATTTGGAGATGAAGGAAATCAGTTGGCTGAAATTTGGGGACTTAGCTAATTTGGGGCTAAATTTGGGAATTTTGGATTTAGGCCAAAATCAAATGGATTTGAGGCTTCACCAAGGTCAATTGATGGTTGATTTTGATGTATAGGAATGTTATCAAGATTTTAAAACATTAATTGGGGTCAATTGACTAGGCTATGGGTTCAATTTGGTGAGATTAGGTCATATGGTCAAAATTGGGGTTTTGACCTAAATCAAAATTGGGTTCAAATTATGGACCAATTGAGCTTGGATTTGATTTAGCTTGGTCATATCAAAAGTTAATTTGAGTTTAGGATTGAAATTGAAGTCAATTGAGATCAAATTGATGGACATTTGAATTGGATTTGCGGAAATTTGGGCCCTTAAAGGCAAATTTGGGGGTTTTGGCTAAAGATGGTCAAATTGGCCAAATTGAGTCATGTGGTAGTTAAGAGAAATGAAATTAGGAATATTTGGGATTTATTGATATTTTCAGAGAATTTTTGGAATTTTTAGAATTTTGGGTTCAAGAGGGGTATTTTGGTAATTTAGGGGTGTTTTAGGGCAAAAGGCCAAGATGGGTATTTTGGTAGAGTTGAGGTACCAATCATCACCAACAAGCCATGGACGAATGAGAAGCCCATTTTGGGTCCTCTACATAGTGGTCTTAGTCAAACCATAGCCCTAGGGCTAGTAGGTTTAGGGGACCTTCTACATGAGTATTCCAAAAGATCAAGGGATCTAGGCTAGAAATTTGAGTTCAGGGTTGTGAGTGATTGTGGGTGTAGATGAGTGTAGTGAGTGTAGTGAACGCCTTAGATCCAGACCAACACCGAGGGTTAACCTTAGAGTCCAAGAGTCCTAAGGGTGACACATCTTGAGTTTCCCCCATAGTGATCCCACCTACTAAATGCTAGAGGTTGAGACCAACTTGTGAAACTTTAGGTTGAGTAGAGAAGAGTTTGGAATTTCTAGTGGTGAGGGTTTCACGTCTAGCTTTCTAAGAATAGTCAATAGAAAAATTTTAATGGCTAGACCTTAGGCTACTAAAGAGGAAAAACAAAACCTCAACCAAAAATGAGGTCAACAAATGGACCCCCGATAGTTGTGGTGTGCTGGGCAAGCACACCTCGCGTATTAGCGTTAACCAACGAGATCAACAAAAAATAATACAAACTTCTAAGTCAACAGACCTAGAAGTATGCGTAGAGTAGTGTGTGTGATTTTTTTGTGCCGGGGATTTAGCAGGTGATCGTCTAGTTAGAATCAAGGAGTAGGGACTCTCGCTGGGTATCAGAGAGTGGATTTTGAGTTATGAAATTTCAAAAATGTCCAAAGGATGGGAATCAAAATGTAAGTGTTGACCCCAAGGTGGGAATTGAAATTCAAATATCAATTCAAACAAAGAGAGAGAGAGAGAGTTGAAGTGTAAGGACCGACCTCGAATGTAATGAATCAGAAATGTAGGATTGATTTGAAAATTTGAATTGAAATGTAGGTCAATTCTCAAAAGAAAGTGTCGGAATGTAAGGACCGACCTTGAATGTAATGAATCAGAAATGTACGACTGATTCGGAAA
>NEWO01000063.1:172330-198777 GCA_003013225.1 Phalaenopsis aphrodite
GGAATGTAAGGATCGATCTCAAATGTAATGAATCAGGAGTGTAAGACTGATTCGGAAATGAGAATTGAAATGTGGGTCAATTCTCAAAAGAAGGTTAGGAGCGTTAAATTTATAGAAATGTATCATGTGAGAAAGGTTGATCTTGTTGAAGGAGATTTGTAAAGCTTTGTGAGTTTTTGTGCAGAATGTGAAATTCTGTGGGGATGTGCAGAGAGTTAGTGTAAATAATGATGGTTGTGATGTGCACACAAAGAGTAGGAAATTCAAAAAACAGAAGCATCCACTCAACATGTTTGTTTTATTTTCTTTTCATTTTTATCACAATTTAATTTTTCAAAATTTGTTTTTAAAGTTTTAATTTTAATAGGTTTATTTAAAAGAAAATTGTTTTGTTATTCACTCATTTATGATTCTTCCATTTGTGTTTTGTTTGTTGTTGAAGAATTGTTGTTTCCTTCTTTGTTCATTGAAATTCTGAACCATCGCATGGTTCGCGGCTTTCATCCATAGCACAAAAAATCAACTAACAAAAAGGCAAAATTTGAGAGAAATTTCCATTAATTTGCCCCAAAAAGGGATGTCATAAATCAGACATAGGCTAATGCCTCAAGAGGTACATCATGTAATCCATGTCGAAATACATTGAGAATCTTCACATGATATGAATACATCATAGACTGAATACATCAGATACATGTCATGCTGTTAAAAGAAAGCATGTGAACCCTCTGTGCCTGGTATATTGAGCTCCTGATCGAGCATAACTTCTAAGTCATGCTCCAGGGTAAGAGTTCCCTTTGCATGTACCTAGAGGTACAAACTTCTCATACCTCGTAAGGAAACAACTCCTTCAATTCTGGGTCCTGCTGGAATCCATATGGTATTTTACTGTCATCCATTCTGTGGAAGGTTATAGACACCCTACGGTGTTTTACTCCTGGAATGCAGTGCTTGGCAATGTCTGCACCGTTGCCCTTGAGAACCAGTACTGAACAACCTGGAAGAGGAATCTCCACAGCTCCTCTGAATTTGCTAGGGCTGACTATATCGATTTCTTTTCCAAATAGAATATTGTTTTTACTCATGAACGAGATTGTGCAGAAAGGCCTCACAAAATCATGATGGTCGATCTGTGGGGGAATGCAGTCACCTTCTTCATAAATGTTGATGATGCAACTGTTAGGAATGCAAGTAGCGGGTAGAATATTCCACTTGATCATTCTCTTGATCATCCATTTTATCATCGGTGGTAACAGATTCACTTGGTCGTATCTGAGGATCCCAGGCGGATTCTCCTGTCTGTCGTTCGTAAAATTGTAGCAAAATTCGCATTGGATGGTGATTCTTCCCTTTCCCCGCATCCATTTCTTGGGCTTGGAGTGTGTTCTCTCCATGAGAAGGCCCGTTCGACCTCTATCTCTTAAATCGAAGATGCAGTCTACAATGCTTCTTTCATCAGTTTCAGAGAAAACTGTGGTATATAGCTCTAGGACCTCCAATATGTTGAAAAACTTTCCCTGAACTTCTTCATAAAACTCGAAATCTATTTAATTTACTTTGCTTATCTTGTAGTATTCTACCATACCAGGAGTTGGCAGCTGTCTGGGGCGTTCCTTCCTTCGGGCCTCGGCGGGAACCCAAATTGGTGCTGGTCGATCTAGAATATGAGATTTAGCCTCTAGTGGGATGAATGATCCTGGGCTCCATGGTGTTCGTTGATCCGTCCCTAGTGGGACATATGGTTCATTTGTCGTGAAGTCTGGAGTCTGAGACTCATAGGTGCTTGAAGTGTATTCTTCTAATGTATTAAAATGCTGTAGATGTAGAACGTTGCAGTCTGGGCACTCTACAAATGCACCCGTGACTGATGTCCTGGCTGGTACCTCAAAGTTGGATGTTGGGCAACCTCTGCATAAGATATCTGGAACTGGGAGCATATCTGATTCTGTCACAAATCCTAACCCTTCATCTGTAGTGGGCAGGCTAGCAAAAGTTTCTCTCAGATCTGGTTCGTAAATATGTCCCTCAGGAACGGGGTTAAGAAAACTGCTCACGTCTCTCTAGAGTTTGCGTTCTTATTGCAGAAAGGCTCTCTGTTTCGTTTAACTGGCATTTCTGCGTTGCGTCCTGCAGAGCGGAGTGTTTGGTAGTTGTTCACTACGGGCGACTATCAGGTCTCTTGCTGGAGTAGCCACCATGTAGGGCAGACGGCTGGTCCCCTCCATCAGATCTTGTTCTGCTATCACGTTTTTACCTTTGTGTGACACATTGTCTTAAATGGTCACCCTCAATAGTGAAGGTAGTCCCTCCTTTTCTTTACTGCTGACTACGTCCATTAGAGGACCCTCATAGTCCATATCAACTTGGTTGAAATCCACGTTGAAATCTATGACACCTCCTTGCGGCGCCATCTCTTCATTCAGTGCGAGGTTCCAGCCATCCTGGAAGGCAAAGATCATCCTCTGTCCTGACATTTTTCTGCAGACGACAGTAAAAAATGTCAGTGGGCCGAAGCTAGGCATGAACAAGAGTAAAACAAAGTATTCATTAAAGTAAATTTTAGTTTGTTTTGGTGAAAAGGAATACTCATTTTATGTGTGAGTTTCGTTTGATTTAATAGGGTATTTAAATTCAAAAGTAGAAAAGAGAACGTGTGAAGTTCAAAAATTTTCTCAAAATTTTCATTATATTGAGGTTAATTACAAAATTTGGACTCGGTCATTGACATTTGGCCACATAGATAACCGTAAAAAAATTAAATTTTTAAAGTTTCAAAGCAAGCAGAGGCAAGGAGAGGTAGGCGACATCAGGCTGCGTAATAGGTTTTCAGGTATCGTCCTTTTATTGATAACATGGGTCTTTCACCCCGGAAGTCCACTAACTGGTAGGCTCCTCCTGTATAGACCTTCTCAACAACAAATGGTCCCTCCCAAGTTGGCTCGAATTTCCCACCTATTTTGCGGTGAGGAAGAATAGGTCTTTTGAGCAAAAGTACGAGGTCACCAGTTTTGAATGTCCTTGGGCGGACCAATTTGTCATGGGCTTGTACCATCTTTGCCTGGTAGAGCTCCAAATGTTGTTATGCTTCCAATCGATTTCCCTCAAAAATCCACGTAGCATTCTACTTGATTATGGATGAGGTCGTCAAAAATCTTCATCATTGCACGCTGATATGTTGCTCTGACGTTCTTTAGGCCGAACGACATCACTGTGTAGCAAAAAATTCCAATCGATGTTCTGCTATAAGTGTTGCATCCTCGGGAGCCATCTAAATTTGGTTGTATCCCGACGATTCGTCCATGAAGGAGAAAATTTCATGTGTCGAAGCGATATCCACCATCATTTCTGGTATAGGTAGTGGAAACTCGTCTTTTAGACATGCCTTGTTCAAATATCTGAACTAGACACAAACACGAATCTGTACATTTTTCTTTTTAACAGGTACAATATTGGCTAACCAGGTGGGGTATTGCTCTTCTTTAACAAAGTTGGCATCTATCAACTTCTTCACCTCGGCGATGACTTGTTGTTCTATTTCAAGGCGCATTCTCCTTAGAGCTTATTTTACTGGGGTCATATTCTTGTCCACCCCGAGATTATGGACTGCAACCTCAGCTGACAGCCCTGGCATTTCATCATAGCTCCATGCAAAGAAATCTTTGAATTCTGCTAATAGTATGACCAGTTCTACAGATTCTTTGTCATCAAGTAGAGAACATATAAATGTAGGTCGAGGCCGTTCTTCAGTCCTCAGGTTAATCTCTTTCAATTCATCGACAGTGGATTAAATTTCTTCCTCAAATTTTGGTGGAGCATCTTCTATTGGTTGATCAACAGAGTCATCCTCTATATCGAGACAACCCTCTTCTGACTCACTGATAATAACCATGCAAAATTCAGAATCATCGACTGGTCCAACTGTACCAAATCTGAGACCTTCTTTTGAATTTGGAGTTTGACTTTTAGCATTCCATAATTTTTCAAAATGTTTAAATTTATCTTTTGATATTCATTTTGGTAAGTGTCCCTGTTGAATTAACTTTTAAACACAAGGTGAGAAGTAACCAAAAGGCAATTCCATTAATTTATTAGAATCAACATCCAAATTTACATGTTTTTCAAGCTCAGTAGAGGTAGAAGCACGGTAAAATATGATCGGCTTTGAACCAAGACTATGGACTTCATTGACTTCTAAACTCTCAACCTTTTGAGGGAGAATCAGAGTGTGGGTCATAGTATCCACATAGTGTTTTATCCGATCATACATTGTTTCATATTAGATCCTCTATGTATCTTCTAGGGATATCTCGTACTGAGGTTTCTTCTACTTTGTCATCATTATTTCATCTTCAGAACTATCCTCATCACCAATGTTGATAGTTGGCCTAGTGCGTTCAACAATTAAATTGATCTTTCCTCATTCACGTCCTTGACCTCGACCTCGGGTGTGTGAACTAGAAGAACCTCCACCAACTCGTCGTAGGGGAGTGGTAGAAGGTTGTTGAAGTGGAGTTGTATGGCCTCCTTTTTGTGATTCTCTTGAATCTTTATCTTTATTTGTGATAACTTCAAGAGAGAAGACAGTCCTCTTTGGAGGCGCGTAGTAGGCAACATCTTCATGGATACCAACTTCGTGTACTGAAAATGGTTGTAGATCTCCCTTGATACAATTTTCTTGACCATCTTTGCGGTATTTAATGCAGAGGAGTAGGGATGATGGAACCATATTGTGCTCATGAATCCATGGTCGACCCAATAGAGCGTTGAAAGAGGTCTCAACATCGATGATATGAAATTTAATGGTTATTACGAGTTCTCCAGCCTTCATAAGTAATGTATGACCCAAGGGCTCTTTCTCTCTTTTGGTTGAATCCTCTTAACATCATTTTATCAGTTGTAAGCTGTTGAGCTTCAATATCCAAATAGGCCAATGTCCGTAGGCTCATCAAGTTAAGAGATGTCCCAGGATCCACTAAAATTATGGATAACACAAATCTGCCGATGTTGACGGAGATGTAGAGCGGGCGGTTGTGGTTGGCGGTACCGAGCAGCAAGTCTTCATCTGTAAAGGTTACCCCTGACTATTCTCTCAACAAGAAAACTTCATCTGAGGATGTGCTAGCCAACTGAGTTAAGCAAATTTCTGGATTAAGCAAAGCTCTAACCAGAGATTCTTTCATCTCCTTTGACAGGATCAGAGCATCGTAGATGCTTAGTCAGGCAGGCAACAACCTAAGATGAGCTAGCACATTGTAATCTACTTTGTAGGGTCCTCCAATTTTATCTTGATTATGTTGTTCTTCCATGGGCGGAGGTGGGGATATCTCTTCTTGAGTCATTATTTGTTTTTCTTTGTCTATTGGAGCTGTTCTTGGTGGTAACACTTTTCCACTTCTCAAGTTAACTTCTGTGACTTCTTTTTCTTGAGATATCATTATTGAATCTTCCGGTGCCTTTTCCTCCTCGTCGGAAAGATCTAAGTTGATGGCAAGCGGTGTACCATGATGCTCAAGAGTTGGCTCTTTGTTATCGATGTTGTCGTAAGAGATATCATTGAGTTCTTCTTTGGCCTTGATAACGAGTTCATCACACTCGAGTACGATTTGATGATCATTTTGAGGATCGAGATCGCAGCTAGATGAGTCATAATCAGTCACGTTATTACCAGAAATATTAAAAATGTAGCCGAAATCACAATCATTATATTCATAAGACCCCGGAGGGACAAAAAGATAATCATACAAAGTCAAGTGTTCGAGGATTTTCTTCCCCAAATCCGAGACAACAAGTCTAGTAGAGGCAACCCCTATCCTTCCCCCCGTGCTATCAATCTTGGCAGTGACACTTTTCTTCTCCCTGCTCTTTGTAGGTTTCTTTGGATCAGGTAGTTTGAATTCTGATTTCTTCATCAAGCTTTTGAATATTTTTGGTACAACTTCATCTTTGAAGGAATAAACAACTTTCTGTCGCTCTAACAGAGATATTCTTTTACCTGTAGTTTAAGGTGATTCCTCCTGAGACAACCGTTGGTTGGATTGACTGCTCTATTTCTTAGAGTACTGTGACGAAGACTGACAATGCCCTTCTGCATATATCTTTATCGGTTGCTTTCCTTTGTCGATAGTTGCGACTACTCCTGATTTCTTTTCAAACACTCTGGTTACCTTAGCCTTATCATGTGGCTCCCTGTGCTTCATTTCTTTTTGAAGATTGCTGGCTTTACTGAGTAGCTTCTTAAAGGATTTGATGGTGAGTCCCTTAAGCATGAAAGCTACTGGCCCATGAATGCTTTTGAGTAGAATCTCAGTCGCTTGATGTTCGTGTAGTGGAGGTTCACATTTCATGCTAAGGTTTCTCCACCTCAAAATATAGTCTGCCAAGGTTTCACTAGGCTTCTGCTTCTCCATCATGAGCTCTCCAATAGACACATGATGTTGTGCCCCAACAAATATTTGAAAAAATAACAGTTCCAACTCAGAAAATGTTTTAACTGACCCATTGGGCAAGTCAACATACTAGTCAAAAGCAATCCCTGACAAGCTGCTGACGAACTGCTGACAGAGTAGAGCTTTGTTATTCCTCGTGTTGCCACAACTGGCTCGAAAATGTGCTATATGCTATTTGGGATTTCCAGTCCCATAGAATATCTTGAAGTTTGGGGCAACAAAACCCTTGGGGAAAGGGACGACATCAAATTCCTCTGGGTAAGGTCTACCCTTTAGAATTGATGCACCACCCTTGGACTGGGCTAAGACATCCCGTACTTGTTCAACCATTTTCTTGAACTCTTTTTCTGGCATGGCACCAAATGGAGAATCCTTCTTTTGTTGTTCATCTTTGTCTGTCGAAGTAGCCTCCCTTCTTTCATCTGTGATGTGTATGATTTCTGGCTGATTAATCTTTAGAGAAGCAATCTTGGTGCTTGTGATTGCCACTGAATGGTGGCCATGGCGGTCATAGCTGAAGTCATCTCTTCTATTCTTTTCTCCAGTAGAATGAATTGCTCATGCCTTAGGATGATAACCTTACGTAGCTCATCTATGGCGTGCTCTTCAGTGTGAGGTTGATCCTCGTGCGCAGATGTGGTAGCTCTGGTTTTTGTTGACCTCAATTTTGGTTGAGGTTTAGTTTTTCCTCTTTAGTAGCCTAGGGTCTAGCCATAGTACTTTTCCTATTGACTATTCCTAGAAAACTAGACATGACACCCTCACCATTACAAATTCTACCCTCTTCTTTACTCAACCTGAAGTTCCACATGTTGGTCTCAACCTCTAAGTACTTAGTAGGTGGGGTCACTATGGGGAAACTCAAGATGAGTCACCCTTAGGATTGTTGGACCTTAGGGTTGACCTTGGGTGTTGGTCTAGAGCGAAGGCACTCACTAAACTAATCTGCACCCATAATCACTTACAACTCTGAACTCAAATCTCTAGCCTAGATCCCTTGATCTTTTGGGATACTCATGTAGATGGTCCCCTAAACATACTAGCCCTAGGGCTATGGTTTAGCTAAGATCACTATGTAGAGGACCCAAAATGGGGTTTCCATTGGTCCATGGCTTATTTGTGATGATTGGCACCTCAACTCTACCAAAATACCCATCTTGGCCTTTTACCCCTAAAACAACCTTAATTACCAAAATACCTCTCTTGGGCTCAAAATCCCAAAAATTCCAAAAATTTCCAAAAAATCCTAATAAATCCCAAATATTCCCAATTTCATTTCTCTGAACTACCCTATGACCCAATTTGGCCAATTTGACCATCTTTAACCAAAATCTCCAAATTGCCCTTTAAAGACCCAAATTTCCCAAAATCCAACTCAAATATCCACCAATTTGATCTCAATTGACCCAAATTCCAATCCTAAACTCAAATTAACTTTTGATATGACCAAAATAAACTAAATCCAAGCTCACTTGGTCCATGATTTGAGCTCAATTTTGATTTGGGTCAAAACACCAATTTTGACCATATGACTTAATCTCAGCAAATTGAACCAATAACCTAGTCAATTGGCTTCAATTAATGTTGCAAAATATTTATGACATTCCTATAAATCAAAATAAACCATCAATTGACATTGGTGAAGCCTCAAATCCATTTTATTTTGGCATAAATCCAAAATTCCCAAATTTAGCCCCAAATTGGATAAGTCCATAAATTTCACCCAATTGATTGACTTAACCTCCAAATTGGATCCAATTCATTTTGGAAACTCTTCATGAGGTCCCTATTGAACATTTACAACAATCAATTTGGACTTAGCCCAAGGCTAACCCAAGCTAAACCCAAGCCTAGCCCAACATGACCAAATTGATTAAAGTTCAAAATTCCTTCAAATTGACCTTTCAATTGAACTCAAAACCATTTCCATCCTTCAACAAAGTTGTTCCTTGTGATCATCTACACCAAATGCAACAATTAATTGAGCCAATTGACATGGCTAACCTAGCCCAAACCCAAGTTTTGATCATTTGCACCCACTTGAACTCATACACTAAATGTGACCTAACCCCCTTAAAGCCTCCAAATTAACTCCACCACAGCCATTAGTTGGACTTAGTGACCAGTCCAAACACCATGAAACCACCTAAATCAAGCCATGGACCAAAGGTCCCCCAAATTAAGGGATTTTATTTCCAAAAATGCACATGCTTAAGATATCTTTGCCAAATCCAAACACATTTCCATTAAATTGCTGTGATGGATTCCTCTGAGTTCCCTGAGCTCCTAACCACCTCCCCCTGGCTAGCTAGCTAGCATAGTGGCCAAAAAAGCCCAAAACCAAGAGCCACCCCCATGGCACCTCACCCAAATCAAACCTAGTGGCCAGCTCATCCAAATTAAAATGAAGAGCTCCTCTGCCCTCCATCTAAGCACCACAATGCACCCAAACTTATGCCCTGAGAGCCAACCCATGGCCATTTTTATAAAAACTCACCTCTCACGGCCATGGGAGGGGTGCTAAAAATTTATCATAGAGGCCTCTCTAAAGTTCACACAGAGCTTCCCTAAGATCCCCTCAGTGCATTCCAACCATTTTCCCTCACCCATTCCCATTGCCGGAGCTCAATTTTAAGCTTGAAACCTTGCCAGAAACCAGGACAGAACCTAATACACCTCCTCACTCCACCAAACTTCAATAGATTGTGCCCACACCTTCACAAGAGTGAAAGAAGCCAAAGCCCCAGTAAATCCCCCTTCCACAGAGCTTCTACTATAGCTCTAAATCAACACCTGAAATTGAGCTTGGTTGAATTCATACCTAGGCTTTACACCAAGACCAGGGACTCAATCCCTAGCCTCCTTAGACCCCAACAAACATGCCAAGCACCTCTGATCAAAGCCTCTCTTCTCAGAGCAAAGGTATAAAACTCCTTCTCCTCCCGAGCTTATTTTGATTCTCCATTTCCTTAAGCTTGATTTCGTGGTACCTTAGCTGTATGGATGTGTTCGTCTCACTTATACGAGTCCAGAAGATCAAACCCAAAGTGATTTGGTTGAGTCTAGGCTGAGATTTTAAGGTTTTAGTCTGGACGGGCACAGGATCATTCTATCGGGGACGATGACGGGGAGTCGTTTTATCTAGCGTGTATCAAATGGACGAGGGAGATCAAGCCAGACAGCGCTTCGGGACATAAACAACAGATCGAGTCAGCAGCAACATGGATGGCGGCATCCAGCCAGAGCGCGCCATGCATGCCTTCGGAGCCGTCGTAGGTTGAGGTGGCACGCGCTGTTTAAATAGATAAATAGGACATTTTCCTATTTATTTAAATACCCTCATCTTATAAAATCCATAACTTTGTGTAAAAAACTCAAATAAATAAAATAAAAATACCCTCTTACTCAGTGAATAAAGGAGAACAAATTGAAATAATTTTCAAGTCCATTTGATGCATAAAATATTTTTATTTAATTAAATACTATTTGTAATCATTTGATTCTCCATGCATATTGACACATCACCTTGGCTTGAAATTTTGACATATTGTATCCTCTATAAGGGGGAACATTCTTTGATTTTCCAAAGTCAGATAAGATTCTTATACAGAGACCCATATTTTTCAAGTTTTTTCACATTATTTCCTTAAAATATTCATGGAAATTAGCATATTGATTATAAAATCCTAAGAAAATTTTGGAAGGTCCACCATGACTAGAGAAACCTTTGGAAATAATTTCAGTGGTCAAGTCATTTAAAATATCCTTAAATTTTACGAACACTAAATATCTAAGATAATTAATTTTGGAAAATTTAAACGTTTAAATGACTTGATTTTTGATATCCACTGTGATTTATGATCCAAAAAACTCATCATAAAAAATTCAAAATTTTTTGAGTTAATTTGATTACTTTAATTGATTTTTAAAGATAAATACCACTCTTAAAACTTAAATGATTTTTTTTAAAAATCGAGACATAACTCAAAAAATTATGAAACTTAATTTTTTGAGTTCTCTGTGATCAGGGGTATTTTCTAAAAATAAAATGATATTTAAGATAAAAATTTGATTTTTAGCCTATTTTAAATATTTAAAACAATTAAAAATTCATAAATATCACAAAAATAATAAAACTCATGGAAATGTTTTAAATTGCTTCCTAATTACTTAGGAACAATTATAATATTTTTCCTAATTTTCTAAATAAAGATATTGAATTTTAAAGCATAAAATAAATTTTTAAAGGCTAAAAAATGAGTTTACACTAAAATAATTCCAATAAATCAAAGAAAAATAAAAAAATATAAAATTTACTCCTTTGTGTTTTTTGACCTTAGGGAGATTTTTCAAAACTACAAAACTTAATTTTCACCACCTAAAATATTTTATTTTTACTAAATAGTCTAGATATTAAAATAATTCTAATAAATCACAAAGAATTTAAAAAATTGTGAAATTTGATCCAAAGACTTCTCTTGTCTAGTTCTACCTCTGGTAAAAAGTTCAAGAGATTATAATTTATCTTGGTCAAGTTAAAAATTTTCTTTGAAAAATCCTATTTAAGCATTAAAATAATTATATTAATTAAATTAAAATTTGAAAAATCACATTTTCTCCTCTGATGTCTCAATGGACCCATGAATGAGGTATAATAAAAATTTCAAAGTCATTTTAATTTAATTTTACAAACTATGAAGTGTTAAAGCCTTAGGGGCAAATGTGTAATTTTGGAAATTTTGTCTTAATTAACATTTAGGCTTAAATCAAGGAGGGGAATGGGTAACCTCTAATATTAATCAATTCACTTTATATTTGAAACACAAAGGAGTTAATTGGTAGAAACCAATTGCACTTTCTTAATTAAGATTAATAAATTTCTAAATTATTAAAATTTGGAAGTTTATTAAAATTAAATGATCCTAGACTTACGGGTATGACTTTTGAAGTCAATAATTTATCAAATTAATACCCCTATGTTGATTTTCAAATAAAATTCAAATCATGAATCATGATCACTCAAAACTTAACCCTCTAATTAAGACACTCACCTATGCTTTAAGGGCTTAGTGGTGACTTAGGCTAAATCAAGATTGACTAAAAGAGGATTAGAGAAATAAGCATAATTATATCAAACATCCTTGAAACACCACTAAGCCCAATTAGGATTAAAATTTGGCTAAGTGTTCAAATTACACTAACTTGCCCCTTCATGAATACTCACCCACATAATTCTTAAATTGAATAACAAATGATAATTACCCCATTCTTAGGGATAATTGAGACATCAATGTTCACTGAGTAATAAGGGTATTCACAGGATGAACCATTAAGCAACATAATGAGTTTAAACAGACTCGAGGCTTTTCACTTGTTGGTGGGAGAGAGGCATGGACCTGCTTCCCCTTCTTAGCTTGTTGTATACCTCAGAGGCCTATTAAACTTAATATTTTTTGCTTAAAGGAATCATCCTTAATTAAACTTTTAAGGACTCACCAAAATACAACATAGAGTTAGGAAAACCCCTCAGAACTCTACTTTTCCTGCTTTTCATAAATGTCCTGACATGCATGTTTAAGTTTCAGGTGGTGGAACGAGAAGACTCCCCAGGTATGCTTTTACAGTATATAGTA
Organism: Phalaenopsis aphrodite; assembly: GCA_003013225.1. Lineage (NCBI taxonomy): Eukaryota > Viridiplantae > Streptophyta > Magnoliopsida > Asparagales > Orchidaceae > Phalaenopsis > Phalaenopsis aphrodite. The sequence goes on from NEWO01000063.1 coordinate 184,410, forward strand.
CCATCTTTCTTCTGCCTTTTTCCTTACATGTTTCATGCTTGCATTTACCTACATAAACTTGCATGTTAACTATAACCATAACCAAAACCATAACCTGAAACAAAAACTAAAATCAACCAAGATAAAATTCAGCGCCACAACATTCAAAATATAAAACAACTCAAAATTTAATCATAAACATCACACAAAACCACAACTTCAACTAAATTAAGATGTCTCTATCGGATGATCAGGAATCCCTTGGAGGAGGTAACCTACGTTTGCTAATGAGGCTTCACATGGTTTAAATGAAATTATGGAACTCATTAAGTTGGGTTTGATAAGTTCATTGGACTAAGTGAATCCAATAGAAAATAGTGATGTCGGAACGAGGGAACCGTAGGATCCTAACCGGTGTCGCTCTAATCAATTTTAATATGCCCTCATAAAATTTAAAGAACTTCAACCAAAGGGCCACCTAATTTGATATTATAACTTGACACAATAGATAACTCAGACTTGTCGTGGCAAGGGCTTGGAACTAGCTTGGCGGGCAGCATGATCATCTTCAACAGCAAAACCTATCTTCACAAACTAAACCAATCTTTCTTCCGTAGACCTAAACAACAAAGCCATAGGACCTCGAGGTTGCTTGCTTATGCAACGTAAATCCTCACCTTATCTTTAGGTCATTGCATAGCCCTGCTATACAATATAAGCCCTAACTTGTCTTACGATTCTGAGGTTGTCGTTTGTCACAACCTAAATTCTCACATCTTCCAGAATATTTGTCTGATCATTTCACATGAATGTAAGCCCTAACTAATAAAATGGGCAGGATGAAACACCTAAATATTTCTCCTCAAAACTGAAGCTAAACATTAGGATAGCTTGGGAAGTCACCGAGCTTCTCCTCTGGATCCATGACATCCCTTAGTCCTTCTTCCTTTGGATTCTACAATAAAAAATGTTCCAAATTTGAACCAATCCCCTTGCACACCTCTATGTCCGACTTTGTTGAAGAGTCCTACCCTTTGAAATTCCTTGAAGATAATATTTCTTGATTTTTATCGAGAGTTTTCTTAGGTGGCTTTGGTCATTTAAGATGTAATTAACTATAGGGGCTTGCCCTTATAGGAAGCATGTCTGAACCCAGCTTAATATTAACCCTATTTAATCTTTTATATTAAATAGGAGAACTTGTCGGCAAATACAATGGTTTTGCATATCAAACACACGTCATACTTTCCTTTGTTTATTTGAACGAGCCTCATCCTAAATTCCTGTGTTTATCATTCGGGATAGATACAAGATTTGAGGTACAGTGCTCTTTCATTTTAAACTATGAAAAATATGGGGTCAACTTGATTTCATACTTCACCGTCCTTCCGAAGCTGGCGACGGGATTTCAATTCCGGTGACCGACAGCTTCTTACGGGCAACCCCAAACCAACACGAAATAATGCTGACAACTTCGATCACATGGACATCCTTGAAATCCTCCTCCAAGTAATCACCGTAATCAAAATTTTCATTGTCACTATTGACAGAAACTCCATACTCTCAAGCTAACTCAGAAATCTTGATCCTGAGTTTCTCAACTTTTTCTTCAATTATTGATTCCTTGATTGCTTTAAGATCTAGAGGACCATGATGGAAATCCTCTACTTGTTCCTCCATCTCGCTGGCTATTGTCGCGATGATGTCAGGTATTTCAGGCACTGGTTTTACTTCTTGTCCTGTAGGCTCACTGAACTGTATTGGTGCAGCGACCTTGGGTACCCATACCCTCTTCTTCTTCTTCAACGATGATGCCTCAGGACGGGATGGCTTAGTAAAGACATTGGTATGTCTAGGGAAGTTATGCTCCCCGTGGTGTAGACCGGCTATAGTGTCAGGTAATTGTCTTGTCTTTCTTTCAGTGATTGCAGAAATGACGGGTAAGCTCCCCGGACCCAGTCTTAACTTAATCGGTCGGCAACCTACGGTCCTGGTGGTAGTATGGTTGGTGGTGACTATAACAGTCTCAACTCGGTTTCCCAAATGGAGCCAGACGGGAACACGGGTAGGTGACTTTATAGTAAACTTATGAGATTTTGTAGCGGACTTAACATCCTTCAAAATTTCATTTTTCATATGAGGGGAAATTGAATGTCCCACTCATTTAAGTAATTCACTAACAGAACATCCTTCTTTAGTAGCAAGCCTCCTGAATACTGTGCTAACTTGGGTGATAAGAGTAAAGTTCTTTCTCTCCTCACTATGTCCATGAAGTGATGGTAATGCGACAACAATCTTACGGATACTCTCATATCCATCAGTATCTGTCACAGGATGGAATCTACTCCCTCGCAGGAGTGGATAAATTTCTTGTAACACCTCTTCAATTCGATGAGGCTCCCCCTCAACGGGTGTGTTTTAAGGAGTCTGGGCTTTGATGACCCTCCAAACTCTTCTATTGTGATTCCTCCTTTGAGTTCAGGTCAGCGGTACAGTCCTCGAGCTTGACCTAATCTCAAACACGGGTGGTAGAACAGTTAATTCTTCAGTCAAATCTTCAATGAACATCACTTCTTTTCCCTTAGCAGTAGTAGGCATAACAGGCTTGATGATAGTAGCTTTAGCCTTCTTGCAGGCAGGGAAGTCCTGAGAGCAGTTCAAATTGAATTCTGCAGATAGCTCTTGCACTTCTGGAGCAGCGATCTTCATTACCACGAATGGGGCTTTCTCGAGAATAACCTCGAGGTCTTCAAATCCAACTCCTAAAATGATGGTGGGAGAGATGTTACGGGCACTGCGGTCCATTGACAGATTGCAGGAAAAGGTCAGTGTTGGGTAGGCCATTGCAACGGACTTTAGAACAAAAAGTTTGCTATATGGCCAAATTCCTCTTAATCTTTGGTGCAAGCACTGAAAATAGAGGTTAATCTATAGATCAGGCGGGTCTTAATTTACAGGTAATTTTAACATCTTTGTTCAAAAAGGTGCAAAATTTAATTAATTTTTCAAAGTGCGTGCAACAAAACATGATTTGGTTTTTGCAAAGTAGCAAATCAAATTTGGAAGGGAGATGTGAAAAATTTTAGGACCTAGTGCGGGACCCAATTAGTGGCAGAAAATGCCCAGGTGGAATTAGTCCACCGACACACCTATTGGGGGTCCGACCCCACATGAAAATTTAAAGAGTCCTTAATGGCCTTCTGAACCCCTCTATTCAAAGATGGTTGAAGAGCTAGTCCTGAAGTCCAAGGAGTTAGTTGTACTTTCCCAAGATAGAAATTGGTAAAGTATGCGAACAGAAGAAGGATAATCTTGTCCAAGAGGGACATGTACATATTACCGATGTGTGAAGATAATATTTCTTGATTTGTATGGAGAGAAAAGCATGTCCCCAGTGGCGTCGCCAGAAGCTGTCGGCGTTATTTTGGGGTTGGAGAGGAGTTGCCCGTAAGAAGCTGTCGGTAGCCGGAATCAAAATCCCGTTGCCTGCTTCGAAAGGACATTGAAGTATGAAATCAAACTGACCCCATATTTTTCATAGTTTAAGAATGAAAGAACACTGTACCTCAAATCCTGTATCTATCTCGAAGGATAAACACAAGACTTGAGGATGAGGCTCAATCAAATAAACTAAGGAAAGTATGACGTCCGTTTGGTCTGCGAAACCTTTGTATTTGCCTATAAGTTCCCTTATTTAATATAAAAGATTAAATAAGGTTTATATTAAGCTGAGTTCAAACATGCTTCCTATAAGGGCACGCCCCTATAGTTAATTACATCTTATATGACTAAAGCCACCTAAGAAGACTCTCCATAAAAATCGAGAAATACTATCTTCAAGGAATTTCAAAGGGTAGGACTCTTCAACAAAAGCAGAAGTAGAGGTGTGAAAGGGGATTGGCTCAAATTTGGAACATTTTATTGCAGAATCCAAAAAAGGAAGAACTAGGGGATGTCATGGATCCAGAGAAGAACCCTGTTGACTTCCCAAGCTATCCTAATGTTTGGCTTCAGTTTTGAGAAGAAGCATTTAGGTGTTTCATCCTGCCAATTTTATTAGTTTGGGCTTACATTCATGTGAAACATTCACGCAAAAAGCCTGGAAAATGTGAGGATTTAGGTCGTGACAAACGACAACCTCGGAATCCTAAGACGAGTTAAGGCTTATATTATATAGTAGGGCTATACAAAGGCCTAAAGATAAGGTGAGGATTTACATTGCATAAGCAAGCAACCTCGAAGTCCTATGACTTTGTTGTTTAAGTATAAGGAAAGAAGATTAGTTTAGCTGGGGAAGATAGGTTCTGCTGTTGAAGATGGCCGTGCTGCCCACCATGCTAGCTCCAAGCTCCTTGCCGCGATAAGTTTGAGTTTTCTAGTGTGTCAAGTTATAAAGTCAAATCAAGTGGCCCTATGGTTAGAGTTCCTTAATATTAATGAGGGCATTATAAAGTTGATTAGAGCAACACCGGTTAGGATCCTACGATTCCCTCATTCCGGCATCACTATTTTCTATTGGATTCACTTAGTCCAAATAAACTTGCTAAACCCAACTTAATGAGTTCCATAATTTCATTTATATCATGGGAAGCCTCATTAGCAACCGCAGGTTACCTCCTCCGAGGAATTCCAGATCATCCGATAGAGACGTCTTAATTTAGTTGAAGTTGTAGTTTTATGTGATGTTTGTGATTAAATTTTGAGTTGTTTTATATTTTGAATGTTGTGGATGTGAATTTTATCTTGGTTGATTTTAGTTTTGGTTATGGTTAAAATGAAAATTTATGGAGGTAAATGCAAGCATGAAACATGTAAGGAAAAGGCAGAAGAAAGACAGTACTATAAACTTGTAAAAGCGTACCTTGCGAGTTTTCTCGTTCCACCACCTGAAACTTAAAAATGCATGTGAGGGCATTTATGAAGAGCATAAAAAGTAAATTCTAGTGGTTTTCCTAACCTTATGTCATATTTTGGTGGGTCCTTAAAAAAAGTTTAATTAAGGATGATTTCAGTGAGCGAAGAATATTAAGTTTAATAGGCCTCTGAGGTATCCAACAAGTTAGGAGGGGGAAGCAGGTCCATGCCTCCCTCTCACCAACTGGTGAAAAGCCTCGAGTCCATTTAAACTTATTATGTTGCTTAATGGTGCATCCTGTAAATACCCTTATTACTCAGTGAGCACTGATGTCTCAGTTATCCCTAAGAATAGGGTAATTATCACTTATCATTTAATTTGAAAATTATGTGGGTGAAGACCCTTAAAGAGACAAGTTAATGTAATTTGAACACTTAGCCAAATTTTTAATCCTAATTGGGCTTAGTGGTGTTTCAAGGATGTTTGATTTAGTTATGTTTATTTCTCTAATCCTTGTTTAATCAATTTTTTTTATTCAGCCTAAGTCACCACTAAGCCCTTAAGACCTAAGTAAGTGTCTTAATTAGTTTTGAAAAGGGTTAAGCTTTAAGTGGTCATGATTCATGATTTGGATTCTATTTGAAAATCAAGATATGGGTATTAAATTGATTAATTATTGGCTTCAAAAGTCATACCCCTAAGTCTAGGATCATTTAATTTTAATAAACTTCCAAAATTTAATAATTTAGAAATTTATTAATCTTAATTAAGAAAGTGAGATTGGTTTCTACCAATTAACCCCTTATGTTTCAAGCATCAAATAAATTGATTAAGATCAGAGGTTACCCATTTTCCCTCCTTGACTTAAGCCTAAATGTTAATTAAACCTTTCCAAAATTACACATTTGCCCCTAAGGCTCTAACACTTCCTAATTTGTCAAATTCAATTTAAATGACTTTGAAAATTTTATCCTACCTCATTCATGTGTTAATTAAGACATCAAAGGAGAAAATGTGATTTTTCAAAATTTAATTTAATTTATGTAATTATTTTCATGCAAAAATAGGATTTTTCAAAGAAAATTTCTAACTTGACCAAGGTAAATTTGATTCCCTTGAAATTTAATATGGAGGTAGACCTAGACCAAAAAAGCCTTTGGACAAAATTTCATGATTTTTTGAATTCTCTATGATTTATTAGAATTATTTTAAGTTCTATGTTATTTAATAAAAAATTAAATATTTTAGGTGGTGGAAATTAAATTTTGTATTTTTAAACAATCACTCTATGGTCAGAGGACTCAGAGGAATAAATTTTATATTTTTTTTGTATTTTTCTTGATTTATTAGAATTATTTTAGTGAAAGCTCATTTTTAGCCTTTTAAAAAAAATTATTCTTATGCCTTGAAATTCAATATCTTTATTCAAAAAACTAGTAAATATATTCCAATTGTTCTTGCGTGATTAGGAAACAATTTAAAACATTTCCATTAGTTTTATTATTTTTGTGATTTTTATGGATTTTTAATTATTTGAATATTTAACATAGGCTAAAAATCAAGTTTTTTTATTTTAAATATCATTTTATTTTTAGAAAATACCCCTGATCACAGAGAACTCAAAAAACTAAGTTTCATATTTTTTTGAGTTATATTTTGAATTTTAAAAATCATTTAAGTGTCAAAAGTGGTATTTATCTTTAAAAATCAACTTAAGTTGTCAAATGAATTCAAAATATCTTGAAATTTTTATGATAATTTCTCTGGATCATAAATCACAATGGAGATAAAAAATTAAGTTATTTAATGTTTAAACTTTTCAAAATTAATTATTTTAGTGATTTAGTGTTTGTGAAATTTAAGGGCATTTTAAATGACTTGACCCATGAAATTATTTTCAAAGGTTTCTCTAGTAATGGTGGACCTTCCAAAATTTTCTTAGGATTTTCTAATTAATATGATAATTTTCATGATTATTTGAAAGAAATAATGTGGAATAACTTGAAAAATATGGATCTCTGTATAGAAACCTCCTCTGACTTTGGAAAAATCAGAGAATATTTCCCCTGACAGAGGTTGCAACATGTCAAAGTTTCAAGCCAAAGTGATATATCAATATGCATGGAGAATCAAATGATTCAAAACAGTGTTTAATTAATTAAAAATAAAATATGCATAACATGGTCGTGAAATTTATTCCACATTGTTCTCGTCTGTTCACTGAGCAAGAGGGTTATTTTTTTTTTGTGATTTTCTACACTGTTATGGATTTTCTAAGGAAAAAAGCCCTATTTATCTATTTAAACCGCGCGTGCCACCTCAACCTACGACGGCTCCGAAGGCATGCGTGACACGCTCTGGTTGGAAGCCATCATCCACGTAGCTTGCTGACTCCGCCCGCTATTTATGTTCTGAAGTGCTGTCTGGCTCGATCTCCTCTGTCTATTTGATACACGCGCGATAGAACGGCTCCCCGTCATCGTCCCCGATACAATGATCCCGTGACCGTCCACACTAAAAATCTAAGATCTCAGCCTAGACTCAACCAAATTACTTTAGGTTTGATCCTATGGACTCGTCTAAGTGAGATGAACACATCCATACGGTTAATGTACCATGAAATCAAGCCTAAGTAAATGGGGAATCAAAATGAGCTCGAGAGAAGGAGAAGTTTTATACCTTTGCTCTGAGAAGGGAGGCTTCAATCAGAGGTGCTCGACACATTTGTTGGGGTCTAAGGAGGCTAGGGATTGAATCCCTGGTTTTGGTGTAAGGCCTAAGTATGAATTCGACCAAGCTCAATTTCAAGTGTTGGTCTAGAGCTATGGTAGAGGCTATTTCAGAGGGTAATTTGATGGGGCTTTATCTTCTCTTACTATTGTGAAGGTGTAGGCACAAGCAATTGAAGTTTGGTGGAGTGTCGAGGCTTATTAGGTTTTGTCCTTGTTTTCGGCAAGGTTTCAAGCTCAAAATTGAGATCCAACAGTGAGAATTGGTGAGGGAAAATGGTTGGAATGCACTGAGGGGATCTTAGGGAAGCTCTATGTGAAGTTTGGAGAGGCCTCTCTAAGAAAATTTCAGCACACCTCCCATGGCCGTGGGAGGTGAGTTTTTATAAAAATGGCCATGGGGTGGCTCTCAGGGCATAAGTTTGGGTGCATTGTGGTGCTTAGGTGGAGGGCATAGGAGCTCTTCATTTTAATTTGGATGAGCTGGCCTCTAGGTTTCATTTGAGTGAGGTGCCATGGGAGTGGCTCTCTATTTTGGGCTTTTCTAGCCACTAGGCTGGCCGGACAGCCAGGGGGAGGTGGCTAGGAGCTCAGGGAACCCAGAGGAATCCATCACAACAATTTATTGCAAATGTGCTTTGATTTGGCAAACATATCTTAAGCATGTGTATTTTTGGAAATAAGATCCCTTAATTTTGGCAACCTTTGGTCCATGAATTAATTTAGGTGATTTCATGGTGTTTGGACTGGTCACTGAGTTCAACTAATGGTTGTGGTAGAGTTAATTCGGTGGCTTTAGGGTGGTTAGGTCACATTTAGTGCATGGGTCCAAGTGGGTGCAAATGACCAAAACTTGGGTTTGGGCTAAATTAGCCATGTCAGTTGGCCCAAATAACTATTTGATTTGGTGTAGATGATCATAAGGAACAACTTTGGTGAAAATGAAAGTGGTTTTGAGTTCATTTGAAGGGTCAATTTGAGGGAATTTTGAACTTTAATGAATGTGGTCATGTTGGGTTAGGCTTGGGTCTAGCTTGGGTTAGTCTTGGGCTAAGTCAAAATTGATTGTTGTAAATGGTCACTTGAGACCTTATGAAGAGTTTTTAACATGAATTAGATGCCAATTTGGAGGTTAAGGAAATCAATTGGGTGAAATTTGGGGACTTAGTCAATTTGGGGCTAATTTGAGAATTTTGGATTTAGGCCAAAATCAAATGGATTTGAGGCTTCACCAAGGTTAACTGATGGCTGATTTTGATTTATAGGAATGTTATCAAGATTTTTTAACATTAATTGGGGTCAATTGACTAGGCTATGGGTTCAATTTGGTGAGATTAGGTCATATGGTCAAAATTGGAGTTTTGACCCAAATTAAAATTGGGTTCAAATCATGGACCAATTGAGCTTGTATTTGGTTTATTTTGGTCATATCAAAAGTGAATTTGAGTTTAGGATTTAAATTGAAGTCAATTGGGATCAAATTGATGGACATTTGAATTAGATTTGGGGAAATTTGGGCCCTCAAAGTTAAATTTGGGGGTTTTTGTTAAAGATGGTCAAATTGGCCAAATTGAGTCATGTGGTAGCTGAGAGAAATAAAATTGGGAATATTTGGGATTTATTGGGATTTTCTGGGAGTTTTTGGAATTGTTGGAATTTCGGGTCCAAGAGGGTATTTTGGTAATTTGGGGGTGTTTTAGGGTAAAAGGCCAAGATGGGTATTTTGGTAGAGTTGAGGTACCAATCATCACCAATAAGCCATGGACAAATGATAACCCCTTTTTGGGTCCTCTACATAGTGGTCCTAGTCAAATCATAGCCCTAGGGCTACTAGGTTTAGGGGACCATCTACATGAGTATCCCAAAAGATCAAGGGATCTAGGCTAGAAATTTGAGTTCAGGGTTGTGAGTGATTGTAGGTATAGATGAGTGTAGTGAGTGTAGTGAATGCCTTAGCCCCAGAACAACACCTTGGGTTAACCTTAGGGTCCAACAGTCCTAAGGGTGACTCATCTTGAGTTTCCTCCAAGTGATCCCACCTACTAAATGCTAGAGATTGAGACCAACTTGTGGAACTTCTGGTTGACTAGAGAAGAGTTTGGAAATTCTAGTGGTGAAGGTTTTAGGTCTAGTTTTCTAAGAATAGTCAATAGGAAAATCCTATGGCTAGACCTTAGGCTACTAAAGGGGAAAAACTAAACCTCAACCAAAAATGAGGTCAACAGACAGATCATTGACATTCAATCATCTTATGAAAATTTAAATGGTATTAATAATCAAAATAACAATTTTTATTCTAACTTTTATAATCCTAAATGGAAAAATCACCATAATTTTAGTTGGAATAATTATAACAATTCGGTGAATCCCTCTAGAAATTTGAACAACCAAGGAAATCCTAGTTATCAACCTTATTATCCTTCTGGATTTAACTCTAATCCTAACCCACAAGTTAAGGAAAAGAAGTTGATGATGAAAGAAGTAATTTTAAACATGGGGAATTAAAATGCATAATCAAGGGGTTGTTATTCAATTATGAAGTGGAAAAGAAGTTGAAAACAAGATCCAAAGAGAAACTGAAGTTGATGAAGAGAAAGAAGAAATGGAAAGTGACAAAAATGAAAATGAACAAACATAAGGTATTTTAGAATAATCATTACCTTTATTTCCTCAAAGACTGAAGCAGAAGAATAAAGATAAACAATTTACAAATATTTTGGAAATCCTTAAGAAGTTAACGATAAACATTCATTTTGTTGAAGCTTTAGTACAAATGCCAAGTTTTATGAAATTTATGAAGGATATACTAAACTAGAAAAAGGAAGTTTACAAATCACGAGGCCGTTGTACTCAGTGAAGAGTGTAGTGCTATTATTCAGAAAAAGCATCCTGAAAAATTAAAAGATTCTAGTAGTTTTACTATACCTTATGCTAGTGGTGAAATGTTTTTTTGGAAAAGCTTTATGCGATTTAAGAGCGTGTATCAATCTTATGCCTTTATTAATCTTTAAACGTTTAGATTTAGGAGAGATTTCCCCTACTACTATAACTCTTCTTTTAGCTGATCGATAAATAACTTATCCAAAAGGAGTTATAGAGGATGTATTAGTAAAAGTGGATAAATTTATTTTCCCTGTAAAATATATAGTGTTTGATATGGTGGAAGATAAAGAAATTCTTATTATTTTGGGGAGACCGTTTCTTGCAACAGGGAGAGCTGTGATCGATGTGCAAAAAGAGAATTAATAATGAGAGTTAATGATCAAGAAGTAACATTTAATATTGCAAAAGCTATGAAATATCCAACAATAGAAAAAGATAATGAATGTTTTAGGATGGAAGTAACTGATTATTTGATTAATGATCAATTTAAGAAAGAGTTTGAAGACAAATTATGGCAAAGAGAATTTTTTGAAAACAAGGAAGAAATAAAAGAAGAAGATTTGGATTATATTCAGGGTAAATTTGAAACTTTAGACTTGTTGGAAAATGATAATAAAAATCTTATTCCTTCAAGTGTTAAACCACTTGAACTTGAACTAAAAATATTACCTGCCCATTTAAAATATGTGTTTTTAAGAGAGTCATCTACATTGCCTATTATTATATCTTCTAAATTAACTGAAATTCAAGAACAAAAATTAATAGAGATGTTGAAAAGATATAAAAGGCTTTTGGATGGAATTTAGCAAATATTAAAGGAATTAGTCCTTCTATTTGTATGCACAGAATTCTATTAGATGAACAATACAAACCTAAAGTTGATCCTCAGAGGAGATTAAACCCAATAATGAAAGAAGTTGTTAAAAAAGAAATTTTAAAATGGCTAGATGCTGGAATTATATATCTTATTTCAGACAGTGCTTGAGTAAGTCCAATTCACTGTGTTCCAAAGAAAGGAGGAGTGACTATTGATGAAAATTAGAAAAATGAATTAATACTAATAAGACAAGTTACTGGTTGGCGAATTTGCATTCACTAAAGAAAATTAAACATGGCCACTATGAAAGATCACTTTCCTTTAGCCTTTCGAGACCAAATGTTGGATAGATTGGCTGGGAACAAATATTATTGCTTTTTAGATGGTTGTACCAGTTATCACCAAATTCCATTTGCTCCAGAGGATCAAGGGTAGACAACATTTACAAGCTCATATGAAACATTTGCTTTTCGTAGAATGCCTTTTGGACTATGCAATGCAACTGCAACATTTTAAAGATGTATGGTGCCAATTTTTAGCAATTTTAATGAACATGGAATAGAAGTTTTTATGGATGATTTTTCCATATATGAAACCTTTTTTGAATTATTTTTAAATAATTTAGAAAAAGATCTGGAAGTATGTGAAAAAATCAACCTAGTATTAAATCATGAAAAATGTTAATTTATAGTGGCAGAAGGAACTGTACTTGCACATAGAATTTCTGAAAATGACATAAAGTAGATCCTGCAAATATTCAAGTTATTGAAAATTACCACCTCCGACTAATGTTAAATGGGTAAGAAGCTTTTTAGCACATGTTGATTTCTACAGGCATTACATAAAAAAATTTTCTAAAATAGCTAAGCCATTATGCCAACTTTTAGAAAAAAACACAAAATTTTATTTTAACGACGAATCGGTAAAAGCATTTTAATTATTGAAAAAAAAATTAATCACTGCACTTATAATAGTTTCACCTGATTGGGAGAAATAATTTGAAATAATGTGCCATGCTAGTGATATATTATTGGGACTGTGTTAGGACAAAGAAACAACAAAGTCTTTAAAGTAATATATTAGGCTAGTAAAACTCTAAATGATGCTCAAATTAACAACACTACTACTGAAAGAGAGTTACTTACTATTATTTATGCTTTTGATAAATTTAGACCTTACTTAATTGGAACTAAATGTATAGTGCATACATATCATTTGGTGCTAAATACTTGATGCGAAAAAGGATGCTAAACCAAGATTAATTAGATGGATACTTTTATTGCAAGAGTTTGATTTTACCGTAGTTGATAGAAAGAGAAATGATAATCAAATACTTGATCATTTGTCTAGACTAAAAAGAGAAATAATAACTAATTTTGTAAATGAAAGTTTAAAAAATTTCCCTGATGAACAATTATATACTATTGATGAAATGAATGTACCGTGGTATGCTCATATAGTAAATTATATTGTAAGTGATATTCTACCACCTGATATTAAAAATCCACACTTAAAGAAATTTATATATGATTCAAAATTCTATTTTGGGATGACCCATATTTATATAAACGATGTAAAGATCTAATTATTAGAAGGTGTGTGCCTTATGAGGAAACTCAACAAATAATTGAAAGATGTCATGATTCTGAATTTGGAGGACATTTTGGAACAAATAGAATTACATGTAAGATTTTGCAAGCTAGATTTTATTGGCTTACTCTTTTTAGAGATGTTAATGAATATATTAAAACATGTGATTAATGTCAACGAGTAGAAAATATTTATAGAAGAAATGAAATGCCTCTAAATTACACATTAGAAGTTGTAATTTTTGATGTGTGGGGATTAGATTTTATGAGGCAATTTATGCCATCTTTTGAAAATTTATATATATTACTTGTGTTGATTATATGTACAAATAGACTGAAGCTATTGCTGTACGTATATGTGATGCTTAGAGTGTTTTTAAAATTTTAATTAAAAATATTTTTATAAGATATGGAATGCCGAGAGTAATTATTATGGATGGAGGATCTCATTTTAGGAATAAGAGAATAAAAAAATTAATTAAGAAATATGATATTATGCATAGATTCTCTAGTTCTTATCATTCTCAGACTATAGGTCTAATATAGATATCAAATTGAGAAATAAAATAAATTTTAGAAAAAGCTCTAAATCCTTATAAATTGGATTGGTCTGATATATTATATGCTTTTGATGCTGCTATTAGTGTTTTATTTTGGGGATTTTTTTTCTCTTCGACTTGTCTTGTGGACGGGGAACCCATATAATTTGAGCGAGTATTGTATTATTTTTGGGTTTTTAGTAGCAAGGGATCCTCTCCTTATTTTCTTGTAACACTTTTTACCGATTAACATGTAAGGAGCCATATGTTGCTCTTTATTTAATATATATATATATATATATATATATATATATATATATATATATATATATATATATATATATATATATATATATATATATATACTGCATTATGGGCATATAGAACTGCTCATAAGACTTCTATAGGAATGTCCCCATATAGCCTTATTTTTAGAAAAAAATGCCACTTACTAGTAGAATTAGAGCATAAAGCATTTTGGGCTATTAAGTAATTTAATTTTAATTTAAAAGATGCTGGTGAGAAAAGATTATTGCAACTCAATGAACTTGAGGAGATTATAAATGAAACATATGATAATGCAAAAATCTATAAAAAATGAAAATATAGCATGATCGGAAGATTATTCAAAAGATGTTTGAACCTAGATAAGAAGTTTTATTATATAATACAAGATTGAAATTATTTCCAAGAAAGCTGAAATCCAGATGGTTATGACTATTTAAAGTGATTACAGTCTATCATTATGAAACTGTTGTTATTAAAGATTCTAACACTGGAAAGATATTTGAAGTTAATGAGTATGGATTGAAATATTATTATGAAGGGCACATACCAAAATTTAAAGACGTTTTAATGTTAACTCAACCCAACTAATCAAATGGTATGTTGGGCAAATGTCGTTAAACCAAACACTTTGTGGGAGGCAACCCATAAATATATATATATATATATATATATATATATATATATATATA
>NEWO01000063.1:209511-264313 GCA_003013225.1 Phalaenopsis aphrodite
TATATATATATATATATATATATATATATATATATATATATTTATATATATATATATATATATATATATATATATCTATATATATATATATATATATATATATATATATATATATATATATTTATATATATATACATATATATATATATGTATATATATATATATATATATATTATATATATATATATATATATATATATATATATATATATATATATATATATATATATATATATATATATATATATATATATATATATATTACTATTTTATTCGATAAGTGTTTGTATATTAGTAGATAATAATCCTACACAATTTTAGACAATTTAAATTAAGACAAATATTGGTATTAGAGGAAAAGTTTGAATCAAATTGATTTGAAACATGAAAAAACACAATTTTTGCTTTTAGCGTCGAAAGCGCCAGCATAGGCGCTGACGACCCCCGCAGACAGCATAGCACTGATAGTGCCGATAACAGTTTAACGGTTTAAGACAAATTTTTGCAGACTTTGGCGGGGTTTTGCTTCGTAATAACCACCAGGAGGTGTTTTTAAAGTCCTAAAAATAGCCTTGGACAACCAAAAACTTCCTTTTTTCGAATTTCATTGCCTCAAATTTCAGAAATACTTCTAGTTATGGAGTTTTCAATAAAAGAAAGTTTATCAATATTGATGCGTAAAAATTATACGGCAAAATCATTACAAAGAAGAGGCTTATCAAGGAGATAAGCTTTGTAAATCGCAGATTGATTAATCCAAGTTCTCCAATTGATAAAATCATGGTATAAAGATGATGGGAAGTTCTGTGCTACACTAGCGCTGCAGTTGTTGTACTAGTAGTGAAGGAATTCTATTCCAACTTACATGGAATTACCCAAGGAGTTGTCTTCGTAAGAGGTAACGTTGTACCATTTACTCCATCACGAATCAATGAGTTGTATATGATAGAATGCATTCCAATCTGTCATTATACAAATTTTATCCCTAGCAGAGATTTGATGCAAGATGCTATAACTTTTGGAAGAATGAAGTAATACTTGGGAAATGCGGGATGAAGGATATGCTAGTTTCTCTGCTTCATTGTTTAATCCAATATCGAAGCACTGACATTTCTTCATTTCTGCAAAATTACTTCCTACCATGAAGAATAGTAAAGTCTCCAAAGAAAGTGCCATTTTGAACTTTGCATTCAAATGGAAAAACCTATTCAAATCTGTTATGGGTATTATTATGAATGTGTCAATTTATGGACTTGGGCATCCTTCCACAATTTTTCTACTTTGCAGTCAATCTCTAGTTCCATATGAAAGTTGGGAAAAAGTTTTATTACCTTGGAAGCCCATGATTCCTATTGATGATAATTATGTTGGGAATGAGAATGAAGTATTAGATACTATCATAGATCATTCATCACATGCTTCAACTCCATTGATGCCACCAATAATTGGAAGTTCACTTGCTGTGGAAAAGAAATTCAAGAAAATTGAAAGAGAACTTCAGAGTATTATGAATGTAACTTAAGTACCTTTTCGATCACCTAAATTGGAGGATGAAAGAGAATTTTGATCATAATGGAATATTTGAAGCAGGATTAGTACGGGTGTTTAAAGAAAAAGGATGGATCGAAGAAAATTCTACTGATGAATTCTCGTACCGACCATTCTACAATCTGTATGTTTATTACCAGTCTATGAGAGATATTAGAGGAGGAGAAAGCACTAAAGATGAGGCTGAATAATTGAAGAATTTGGACTCTCTCTACTACTTTAAAATACTTATGTACTTAATGTGATTGTGTGGATTTGATTTAGTTTGTATTGCTTTAGAATTCTGAACTTTGATTGTGTGTATAGTTTTGTGTCAGCGTTTAGTGTTGTGGCTTGATTTCGACGCTGGTTTATAATTTAGTTTGCTTATTATGTGTGATTAGAAACAAATGTATTTGTAAAAGTGTATTTTCATACATAAAAGTTAGTTTGTTGTTGTTTGTGAAAATGATTATTTGTGAAAATGTTTCTTTGCGAATTATTGTTAGATAAAAATTATGTTTAAAAAAATACTAAAAAGAATTTGGAGAAAATTGAAAGGAAATTGAAAATTGAAAAAATCGAAAAAATGGAAATTTTAGGCCTGCAACGCAGATGGCGCTGACATGGGCGCCGACAATGCCTTCGACCCGAGAACAGCCTTTAACCCTTTAAAATTCACGATTTTTACTATAAACAATCATTTTTTACCCTTTGAGTCACCTTCAATCTCCAATTTTTGCAACTTGGGATCGCATTTGCTTGGGTTTGAGGTAATTCTAAGGCAAAGGAACTTTGGATTTCATCTTCTATAGGTAAGAGCTACACTTTGAACTAAAAATTCTTTATATTCTCCAATGATTTATCTCACATTGCCGACATCCAAAAATTTTGGAATTTATTTTGAGAGATTTTGAGAAAATCCTTTGGTAAGGAACTATTACTTAGTAGATTTAAGTTTAAAGAATTTTACATTGTGATTTTTAGAATTCTTCCAATTTATTTGGATTTTTATCAAATTTTCTTAGATTTCCCATGGCACTAAAAATGAGCAAAGGAAAAAAGAAAAGTAGATTATGGTGAACAAAAATTTGTTAGCTTCAGGGCTAGTGCTCAATTCAATAGTCTACTTGAGCATAAAAAAGTAATTCCGGATCGTGGTTTTAAAAATCCGGGAGGAGAAGTCGAGCAATTAATCAATGCTCGGCAGTAGGAAAATGTCTGTAATTTTACTACTAATGCATTTACTGGTGTAGTGATGGAATTCTATGCCAACTTTATGGAGGCTTCTGATGATGTTGTTTTTGTTCGTGGATAAATGGTGGAGCTTTCTCCAAGAAAATTCAATGAGCTTTATTAGTTGGATAATGTTTACAATTACCGATATAAATCATTTTATACTACAATGAGGCCTTAGATGAGGTTTTTTCCTTTTTTACTGATGGAAGAGGGACCTGGAAAGTCAAAAATGGTGTTAAGGTAAACTTTCCTCTTTTTATGCTTAATATAATATGTAAGGCCTGACACTACTTTATTCTGGAAGAATGATTCCGACAAATCAACATAGTGAGGTGACCAAGGATAGCGCCATCCTGAACTTCTATATTTAGCAGGTGATGAGGATAAATGTTGGATCTATTATTTATATGAACACTCTATTGCTCTAGGAGAGACCACTGGTGGTTTGGTACACCCAACACTTATTCTTACACTCTGTGAATAGGCAGAAGTTTATTTTAAATCCGAGGAAGAGAGGATTGAGCCTCTAAAACCTATTGGGTCTGCTAATATAAAGACATATGAATCTCATGTTGATTGAAGATCTGGAAGTATGACCAAAGATATTCCTTCTACTTTAAGGACCCCTACTTCTAGTGACCCTACTAACCAGATAATGATCCAGCAGGGAGATATCTTAAGAATGGATCATAGATTGCAAAACATGGATGCCAGAAATGCTCACACTAATGATTTGATATGACAAAAGTTTGAATATGATGCTGCTTATGATGATGTGTTGGTGAGATACATGAAGGGTGATCATTCAGTTCAGTTTCCTACTCACCCTATTTTTACTCCATATCTGTGGTAAAATTTGAATGTGGAAGAAGAAGAAGATGATGATGATTGGTGACCTTTCTTTTAGTGTATGTTTAATTGTACTTTGTTATTGTGTTGTTTGTTTTTGCTATATTGTTGAGACTGTTTGTTAGATTGTGAGACTCTGTTCTGTTGTTATGTGACAACGACTTTACATATGCTTAAAAATACACGAATTTGATACAACTTCTAGAAGATTTAAATCCCGACAATGACGTCAAAAACTTGACAAGGGTTATAGATTTGATAAGAATGTGTATAAAATATTCAATAATTGCAAAGTCACACTTATCAACGCAAGTATACGTATCACTCAAGTAATACAAGGCTCTAATGGAGTCCTAAATATCGATCCCAAAGGGAGTAATATTAGAGGCTACCAACTAAGATTTTAAAAATCAATACTTAATCACAACAATATAGTTCAATTTACATATTTATCGCTAATAGGCAATTGAAGTAAAAATGTAATTGTAATAAACACTCAATTAACTAATTCAACTAATAAAGTTTCTAATGTGAAGTTCAATATATAAGAAAACATCATTCTCCTTGTCAAGAAATTTAAGTGAATGAATAAATTGAATCAGTTCAAATTGTATTGTGCTAAATAGGAGCGTACATATTTTTTACCATTTGGACCAGGCATAAAGAACATTGACTAATCCTATGCTTGGTTACTAAATTTGCGGCTAGGCTAGAAGGATACTGGCTCTTACTTCGGAGCTCCCACGTTCCCCTCGCCTCAGGGCTAACATCTAAACTTCAGCGCCCAAACAATAGAACTGAACTGAGGCTTTTAGTCTGTCACTCTAAAATCTGTAATTCTAAGCCTGATAATTTTTATTTCCCTATTTATTTGCACCCAATTTTCAAGTACTTTAACCTCCCTAAATCTTGGATGTAATCTTCACTTTAATTGTAAAACTCAACATATTTTAACAAATCAATTGAACATATTGAAAGTAAATTAAGATTGAAGTGAAAAGATCATCACAACTTCTTTAACATTCTCATGGCACAATCAATTCAAATCACCATTTCACAAATTCTAAAGACAAGAAGAAAGACAGAGAAAACTACTCAGAACTCATGGAGAAGATACGAGAAAACTTGGAATTTGTATATAAAAGCAAAGTCATACAAAATCAATAAGTAAATAAAACTTATCTCTAATTCCTCCCCAAACAAACTTCTTGAAGTTCCTCTGAATCTCTTACTTTCTTTACAGCACACAGAATTCTCCTTCGAAGCGAGAAGGAGGAAAAAATCTCTCACTTTCCTTCCACTCTTACAATCTCTTGAAGAATTCCACACAATAATAACCCTAAATTACACTCTCTACACTCTAATGGACACATGTGGACACACCGTGGACACCCCCTTCTCGGCCTCTAAATTGTTTCTTTTAAAGTTGTAGAAGAGTTTTCAAGAGTTGCCCAAGCGTCCCTTCAAAAATCATCCACATTCAATGCATCTGTTGAGAGAACCTCGATAGTGCCGTCGGTGGCTTTCTAGAATATTTAATTCTGGACTCTCGGGAAAAACTCACCGTCGGCGCCGTCGAGCCCGCCGTCAGCGTCCAAGATCAAATCTTTATATTTATGTCCTTTTTGCTCCAAATTCACTCCTTTTTGCATCTTTTTTCTCTAATGACCATAATTCAACATACCTGCAACAAAACATCAAAAATACATTTCTTTAAAGTGCAATATCATCAAAATCATTGTAAAATAGGCATGAAAATCTAAACATATTTTCCTTTGGTCAAAATCCCCCAAACCTAACTAGTATTTGTCCTCAAGTAATTTTAGTACTACATAAAAGTTATGATCTACTGTGGTAAAGTTTTAATTCAAAAATACTATAAGTTTAATTTAATTAAATGCCATAGTGAGATTTTTAGAAAAATTTCAAGTAATGAAATTAATTCTATAGGTACAAGACTATCTAGTCATCAAGTTTAATAGTTCTAGTTTTCTATTCATTTCAAGAATGACTATATATTGTAATATCAAGTCACTTAAATAGTTCAAATGATACGAACTTCATGAGGACATTACAAGTAAAAGATGTTATTCCATAAATATAAGTTCAGCAATATATTTAGGTTTTCTCTTTAGGTAGGTCCAAGTGAAGCCAATTTTTGATTAGGCATCTCCTCAAGCTTCTCCTCACTTATATATATTTTTTCATTTAGATTTCTTTCATTCCAATATATTTTTCTTTAGAGATTACTTTCAATCCTTTCTTTTTCTTTTTCAAGTGAAGATTACTATATCTGAATAGCCTTTAATAATTTTAAACTTCACTTTTCTTTCCCTAAATTTGAAACTCAAAGCATTCCTTCAGCTTATAATTATTTCAAAACTTTTACATCATTACGCCCCAATATTTTCTTCTCAAATGATTTTCTAAGATTCTTAATATTACAAAATATACTTTTCATTACTTAAATAGTTAACTATAGTCTTATTCTCTTATATTAAATATCTTAATCTACAAAATTAATTTTCCTTACAAAAATATTCTTTTAAATCTACCATAATATTTAAATATCTACAAAATATAGTTATTTGAATTAAATTCACTACAAAAAATCATATTAATAATTTTATAAAATATTTAAATTGAGAACATATAATAGTTAATCTTTTTCTTCCCTCCCCAAATTTAAATTTTTGAATATGGAATGATACAGGCGGAAAGAAAAATTATAAATATAAATCATACCTCAGTACTTTAGACATTTTCATCAGTCTGAGCTGATCTGTAATATTAGGAGCTTTCTATACATATAAATCATTAGAGAATTTGTTGGGTAATGAAATTTTAAAATAAGTACAAAACTAAACATTATACAAACACTATATTTCACTAACACTTCACAATACTAAATAAAAACAATTACAAATACATCACAATGCAAAAAAATCACATCACATTACAATTTTGCAAAGTACTAATCAAAGTCTATTATAACTACACATTTAAATTTCAAACTACAACATCAATCTAATAAAAATTTAAAAAAAAAAATCCAAAATACACTTCAAATACTCAAATAATGGCTTCCAAGAGTGACTCTAAGAGTTCAAAACTAAGTTCGATGAATTTCTTCCAATTATTTTCTCCACATTCTCAATTTTTTCGGATCTCTTTAATGTGGAATAAATTCAAGCTGAAAATCAAATATTTTTAGTTTGGAGTGAAGATCTTACATACATATGATAAAATCCGGTGTCTAAACCCTTTGAAATCGCCCCAAAATCTAAGATCTTCAAGCCCTAGATAAAAATTTTTCTTTTTTAAGAGGAAGGGGATGATGAATAGTGGCGGTTGATTGGTCAAAATCATGGTTAAAAGTGTTTTTTGGTATCTCACCATCGGTGGGGTCTTTAGTGCCGTCGGTGAGCTCTATTGAATTAAATAGCTTACATCTCGGAAAAATCCGCAGTCGGCAGCGTCGATGGCGCCATCGATGAGATTTTTAAAATTGTTCCAATTTCCCGATTTTTACGATTTTGATCAACTTCAAGCCTTGTCGACATCCATTCAATCATTTTAGACATAAATTTTAAGCGATTAAATGATGTACTAACACAAATAAACATTCACAACACAAAACATCACAATTATATAGAAAATCCAAGGGTTACAATACATGTTACACAACACACATAAGTTTGGTAATTTCTCAACCTTAATACATCAATTAAGCATCGCAATCCAAGCCACAACACTCTAAATGCTAAAAACAAACATTTTATGTTCAATCTCAACTATACTAAGATCTAAAAGCAAAATTTGAAAGTGAAGCAAACACATAAGTTCAAATCAAATCACACACATAGACATATAGGTAGTAAGTAAATCTACTGCTCCTCTGATTCAGTGCTTATTTCTCCTCTGATATCGCCCATTGATTGAACATGAACAAAAAGTTTATAGAAGGGTCAGTATGGGAATTCTTAATTAGAGTCCTCTTTTATAAATCCCATCTTTTTCATCAATTGTATCAAACTTCCTTCGATATGTCCAAAGTGATCAAAATGCTCTTTCATCCTCCAGTTTAGATGATCTAAAATTTTAGAGATATTGTTAATTATATTCATAACATTTTATACCTCTTTCTCTAGTTTATTGATTCTGCATAGGATCACTAGTGTCTTGTCCGGAATTAGAGGCTAAATAGGTATTGAATTCTAAGATGATTGATCCATAATAATAGTCATATCATTCTCATCTTCACTGGCTGGGAACTTCTCAGTTAGGTCTAAAGGCTTCCAAGATAGAAGTAACTTTTCTCAATTCTTATAAGATACTTGGAACTGACTTCAAAGTAAGAAAATTGTTGAAGGATGTCCAAGCTCATAAGTTGATCCATGAACGATCATGCCTAAAACAGACTTCACAATTATTGATCCAATATCAATCGACAGTCCCATTTGAATACAATAATTCATAAAAGCACTTTCTTTTATAACTTTACCAATCCTCATTTTTGGTAATAGTTTTGTAGAAATGAAGAAGTGTCAGTTTTTAAAAATGGGGTCTAGAAGTGTAGTAGAGAAATTAACATTCCCATATTCTCTCATTTCCTAGTCTTCAGTCTCGTCTGTCAAAAATTGGTAGATCTCATTCATCAGATTTCTTGTCGGGATGAAGTTGTAATAATGGCAAACAAGAACATTCTTGATCATATATAACTCATTAATCTGTGCAGGAGTAAAAGTTATTCATCTGCCTCGCGCATAGATGACTCCCTATTTGACTCCATGCAAAGTAGCATAAAATTCCTTCATCACAGGAACGACTACGGCGGCACTAGTCTAGCACAACACTTCCCATCATCGTCGCACAATCATCACTTCAATTACTATTGAAGGATTGTTCAATCATCGATTTATGAATCCTCTTTCTTTGATTAATCCCCTCTTTGTCAGCACTTCTTTGAAGATTCATTGCACCTCAAAACTAACAAACTTTTTCTGATTAAACACTCAAAATCTAGGGCTTTCTGTGGAATTGGAAGCCATTAGGATAAATTTGGTGGAGTTTCAATTTGTTTTTGGGTAGTATGAATTTAAGAACCGAGTTCAGAAGTTTATAGGGAGTAAATCTTGGCTAAAACTGCCAAAAACTTACATTTCAAACTCAGAAAACTGTCATCTTGCCATTCTCGCTGTCGGCGGCGTTGATGGCGCCATTGACAAGCCTTAAGAATTAATTGACTGAACTCTAAGGAAAAACCCGCCATCAGCGGCGTCGAGCCCGCTGTCGGCACCCAAGGCAAAAATTTCATAGTTTCACTTTGGTCCGAATGCGTTCCAATATTCTCTATGGATCCAATTTTTATGATGATTCAAGGGTAAATATGAGTAGTAAAGTTCAATACTACCACAAAATAATGATAATTTCAAACAAAAACACTATAATCACAATAAAAACAAAGATAACTATCAGTTGCTTCCCATAAAGCACTTAGTTTAACGTTGTTAGCCCGACCTATTCAGAAATTATTCTGGTTGACTGACAGTTAAAACCTCTTTCAATTTTGGTCGTTTACCTTCAAATTACGGCTTTAATCTGTGTCCATTTACTTTAAATCTATTCCCAGTCTTTTGATCTTCAATTTTAATAGCTCCGTTAGTATAAACTAAAGTTATAGTAACCAACGAGACTTTAATTTCTCAGGGAATAATTTCAGCCTTGTATTGTAAAGAAAAACTTCTTGTCTTGGTTCAAAGTTCTTCTAGTTAATCTTCTGATCATACCATAGCTTTAGTTTCTCCTTATAAATTCTATCGTTATCATAAGATTCATTTCTTAATTCTTCCAATTCATTCATTTGTAACAATCGCTTCTCACTAGCATCTTTCAAATTATAATTGAATTCTTTAATCGCCCAATATGCGTTATGCTCTAATTCTAATAGTAAGTGACAAGTTTTTCCAAAAATCAGCCTGTAAGGAGTCATTCCAATAGGAGATTTATAAGCAGTCCTGTAAGCCCATAATGCAGTATCTAGTCTAGTAGAGCAATCTACTCTACTAGGGTTTACAGTCTTCTCTAGTATTTGGTTAATCTCTCTAGGTGAAACTATTATAGGGGTTGTGATTAGCTTTTCTTTTAATAACTCAAAGGTATTTAAATAGTCTTCTGTAAAATCAAATTTTTTGTCCTTTTTTTAAAGTTGGCATAGAGCTTTGGTAGTTTTTGAAAAATCTTTAATATAACACCTTAAAAAACCAACATGTCCAAGAAAACTTCTAACCCATCTTACATTAGTAGGAGGTGTTAATTTAGATATAACTTGAATTTTTGCAAGGTCTACTTCCATCCCATTTTTTGAAATTTTATTCTCTAACACAATTCCTTCTGAAACCATAAATTGACATTTCTCCCAATTAAGAACTAAATCAGTTCTTTTGCATAACTCCAAAACTTTTTCAAGATAATTTAAGCATGCGTCAAATGATGTTCCAAATACAGAGAAATCATCTATAAACACTTCTATTCCATCATCAATTAACTTACTAAATATAGATATCATACATCTATGGAATGTTTTAGGTGCATTACATAATCTGAAAGGCATTCTGCAAAAAGCAAAAGTTCCAAAACGACTAGTAAATGCTGTCTTTTCTTGATCCTCAGGAGCAATAGGAATTTGATGGTAGCCGGCATATCCATCTAAGAAACAAAAAAATTTGTGCCCAGTAAGTCTATCCACTATT
Organism: Phalaenopsis aphrodite; assembly: GCA_003013225.1. Classification (NCBI taxonomy): domain Eukaryota; kingdom Viridiplantae; phylum Streptophyta; class Magnoliopsida; order Asparagales; family Orchidaceae; genus Phalaenopsis; species Phalaenopsis aphrodite. Next base: position 219,879 of record NEWO01000063.1, read on the forward strand.
TGTTCTAAAAATGGTAAAGGGAAGTGATCTTTCCTAGTGACAATGTTTAATTTTCTATAATCAATGCAAATGCGCTACCCAGTAAATTATCTGATAGGTATTAATTCATTATACTCTTATGCTTCAGCAGTCACCCCTCCTTTCTTAGGAACACAATGAATTAGACTTACCCAAGCACTGTTCGAAATAAGATATATAATTCTAGTGTCCCACCATTTCAAAATTTCTTTCTTGACTACTTCTTTCACAATGGGTTTAATCTCCTTTGTGGATCAACTCTTAGTTTATATTGTTCATCCAGTATAATTCTATGCATACACATTGAAGGACTGATTCTTTTAATATCAACTAAGGTCTGACCAAAAGCTTTCTTATATCTTTTTAATGTATCCAAAAGTTACTCTTATAAATCATTGAATTCTGAAGCTATAATAACAGGTAATGTAGATGAGTTTCCTAGAAACACAAACTTCAAGTGGTTAGGAAATATTTTCAACTCAAGTTCAAGTTGTTTTATAATTGACAGAGCTAGACTCTTATCAGCATTTCCTGTAATATCCAGCATCTCAAATCTTTCTTGAACATAATCTAATTGTTCATTTTCTATTTCCTCCAAAATAACTTTATCTTTGTCTTCAAAATCTTTTTTTCTCTTCAAAATATTCTTTAAAATACTCATTCAATAGATGTTCACTAATTTCCATGCGAAAACATTCATTATCTCTTTCAACAGCATGGTATTTCATAGATTTCACAATGTTAAAAGTCAGTTCTTGATCGTTAACTCTCATAGTTAATTCTCCCTTTTGAACATCTATCATAGCTTTTCCAGTAGCTAAAAAAGGTCTCCCTAAAATTATAGGGATTTCTTTATCTTTCTCCATATTTAAAATAATAAAATCCACAGGAAAGATAAATTTATCAACTTTTACTAACACATCTTCTATAACTCCCTTAGGATACGTAACTGAACGATCCGCTAACTGAAGAGTTACAGAAGTAGGTGAGACTTCTCCTAATCTTAATCTTTTGAAAATTGATAGAGACATAAGATTAATGCTGGCTCCCAAATCGCATAAAGCTCTTCCATAAAAACTTTCACCGATAGCACACGGTATAGTGAAATTACCTGGATCTTTTAATTTTTTAGAAAGCTTTTTCTGAATAATTGCACTACACTCTTTGTTAAGTTAAAAAGTCTCATTATCAGTGAACTTCCTTTTCTTGTTCAAAATATCTTTAATAAACTTCACATAATTGGGCATTTGCTCTAAAGCTTCTACGAAGGGAATATTTACCATTAATTTCTTAAGAATTTCAATAAACTTAGAAAATTGTTTATCCTTTTTGTGTTGCTTCAATCTTTGAGGAAACGATGGTGGAGGTTTCTCCATAGTAATTTTCATTGGTGTAAGTGGATACTCTAAATCTGGGTATTCATGATCCTTCTTTTTTTGTATCCAATTTCTCTTTTTCAGTTTCCATTTCTTTCTGCACTTTTGTTTCCAATTCTTTTCCACTTCATAATTGTATCGCTTTTATCTATTCTTTTCCTTGATCTTTAGGATTTGGTTCCATAGTACTAGGAAAAGTTTCCAGTGTTTGGTTACTAAGCGCAGTAGCGATATGCCCCAATTGGTTTTCAATATTCTTGATAGCAGTTCCTTGATTTTGTAACTGGTTTCCTGTAATTGTTTTTTTTTATTCTACAATTGTTGACCAATGTTTAGTATCAGCTCTTCCATAAACAACTTCTTTTCCTTAAATTAAGTGTTACTATTAAATCCTAGAGGATACAAAGATCTATAATTAACATTTCCTTGGTTGGATGAATTTCCTAATGGGTTTACTGGGTTGTTTTCCCAGTGTTGATTTGTAGAAGAATTGTTATTCTAATTAAAGTTAGGATGACTCTTCCAACTTGGGCTATAATAGTTCAAATAAGGATTGTTGGGTCTATTATTAATAGAATTTAAAGTCTCATAAGAAGGTTGAACATCCACAAATTGCCCTGATGAATTCTCTTCCATCATAGTAGGTGTTGGAGAATAATCTATTCCATAATGATCTAATTTCTTTGATATTGCAGCAATCTGTGAAGCTAACATAAATATTGCATCAGAATCATGGATACTAGCTACTCTTTTAGGATTTACCCGTTTAGAGGGCCTTTGAAAATTGTTGGTAGCCATCTCTTCTATTAACGAATAAGCCTCATCAAAAGGTTTTGACATTAAAGAACCACCAGCCGCAATATCTATAATCGATCTAAGAGATCTCACTAATCCATAGTAAAAAGTTTGAATTATCAACCAATCTGGTAACGAATGATGTGGGCACTTCCTAAGAAGATCTTTAAATCTCTCCGAAGCTTCATATATTGACTATCCATCAATCTGACAAAATGATGTTATGTCATTTCTAAATTTAGCAGTTTTGGATGGAGGGAAATATTTGGATAGAAATTTGTGTGAAAGTTCTCCCCAAGTTCGAATAGATCCAGGTGGTAACGAATTTTACCACATCTTAGCCTTATTTCTAAGTTAAACATGAAAAAGTCTAAGTCTAACAGCATCGTTCGAAACTCTATCATATTTAAAGGTAGCACAAAGTTCTAAAAAACTATCGAGGTGTAAATTAGGATCTTCATTTGGTGTACCTGCGAATTGATTGTTTTGTCCCATTTAGATAATAGCAAGTTTGAGCTGAAATGAAATAGCAGCTAGATTAGGATTTTGGATAGATAAGTGAATTTCACCTTCTGTAGGATTTGCATAATCGCGTAGAGGTCTAGGTTGATGTTCATTTTCTATTCCTTGATTGTTCACATTGTTTTCCATTGTGTTAGGATTTCTAGGTTATTTTCATAGTTTTCTAATTCTCCTAACAGTGCGTTCTAATTTTGAATTGTATGGTATAGAATTTTCAGGTCCATATTTACGCATACAATTGAAATCAGTACACAAAAAATAGTTAACTAAATATGAAAATAAGTTACAATTCAAGTAAAAGTTTTCTAATAGTCCTAATTTATCTGTTACTTTAATTATGATTTTTTTAAAATCTAATTTTTACTCCCGGGCAACGGTGCCAAAAACTTGAGAGCTACTTTATATATGCTTAAAAATACAAGAATTTGATACTGCTGCAAGAAGATTTAAATCCCCGGCAGCGAAGCCAAAAACTTGACAACGATTATAGATTTGATAAAGTTATGTATAAAATATTCAATAACTACAAAGTCACATTTATCAACGTAAGAATACGTATAGCTCAAGTAATAGAGGGCTCTAATGGAGTCCTGGATATCGATCACATAGGGAGTAATATTAGAGGCTACGAAATAAGATTTAAAAAATCAATACTTAATCACAACAATATAGTTCAATTTGCATATTTGTCACTAATAGGCAATTGAAATAAAAATGTAATTTTAATAAAATCTTAATTAACTAATTCTACTAATAAAGTTTCTAATGTGAAATTCAATATATAAGAAAACATCCTTCTCCTTGTCAAGAAATTTAAGTGAATGAATAAATTGAATTAGTTTAAATTGTATTGTGCCAAATAGGAGCATACCTATTCTTTACCCTTTGGACCAGACATAAAGAACATTGATTAATCCTATGCATGGTTACTAAATCCGCGGCTAGGCTGGGAGGATACCGGCTCTTAGTTCGGAGCTCCTACGTTCCCCTCGCCTGAGGGCTAACATCTGCACTTCAGCACCCAAAAAATAAGACCAAACTGAGGATTTTAGTCTGTCACTCTAAAATCTCCAATTCTATACGCAATAATTTTTATTTCCCTATTTATTTGCACCCAACTTTCAAGGACCTTGACCTCCCTAAATCTTGGATGCAATCTTCACTTTAGTTGTAAAACTCAACATATTTTAACAAATCAATTAGCTAGATTGAAAGTTAATTAAGATTGAAGTGAAAAGATCGTCACCACTTCTTTAACATTCTCATGTTACAACTAATTCAAATCACCATTTTATAAAATCTCAAGTCAAGGAGAAAGATAGAGAAAACTACTCAGAACTCATGGAGAACATACAACAAAACTTGGAATATATATATATATATATATAAGCAAAGTCATACAAACTTCAACAAGTAAATACAACTTATCTCTAATTCCTCCCCAAGAAAACTCCTCAAAGTTCCTCTAATTCTCTTTCTTTCCTTACAACACACATAATTCTCCTTCGAAGCAGCAAGGAGGAAGAAATCTCTCACTTTCCTTCCACTCTTACAATCTCTCCAAGAATTCCTCACAATACTAACCCTAAATTACACTCTCTACAGTCTAATGGACACACGTGGACACACCGTAGACACCCCCTTCTCATCCTCCAAATTGTTTTTTTTAAGTTGTAGAAGAGTTTTCAAGAGTTGCCCAAGCGTCCCTTCAAAAATCATCCACAGTCATTGCATCTGTTGAGAGAACCGACGTGCTCACCGTCAGCGGCCTCGATGGTGTCGTCTGCAGCCTTCTTGAATATTTAATTCTAGACTCTTGGGAAAAACTCGTCGTTTGTGGAGTCGAGCTCGCCGTTGGCGGCCAATCAAATCTTCATATTTTGGTCCTTTTTGCTCCAAATTTACTCCTTTTTTAAACTTTTTTTCTCCAATGACCATAATTCAACATACCTGCAACAAAACATCAAAAATACATTTCTTTAAAGTATAATATCATGAATATTAGTGTAAAATAGGTATGAAAATCTCAACATATTTTCCTTTGGTCATTATGTTGAGTTGTGAGGTATAGATTGTAAAACTGTTTTCATTTCTAGAATTCAGTTTAGTTCTATTGTTAATTTTAGTATTCTGTTAAATGTACAATAATTAACTCTTTCTCAACAAATTTTTCATGTTTTATGTGTAATTTAGTGTTTTAAGTCTTATAGCATGCAATATTTTATAATTAAACTTTCAAAATTAGTACCTTCAAAAGGTATGTCTTTTCTGTAAGTATTTAATGTTTTCTTTCACCCCTTTATTTTTCAGCTTTTCATGTTAAATCTTTTAAAAATTTAAGTTTGAGAAGGGAAGAAAAATTCCTTTTTAAAAAGAAAGAAACTTAATTTTATTTGTCCTCACTTAGCTATATTTTTAAAAAAATTAAATTTAACATGACCTTTTGTATTAGGGGTGAACTTTAGATAACTATATTTATGTTTCTAAATATATAGTAAACTTAAGTAAAATTTTTTAATAATAAAGGTTAATTTTAGAGATTAAGATATTTGGTATAAGAGAATAAGGCTATGTTTTTCTATTTTAAGTAAATAAAATTTTATTTTTGAAATAAAATCTTAAAGGTTCATGTAAGAAGAAAAGAATTAAACTTTATGAAATCTTTAAGCTAATATGAATTTGTTAAGTGAAGAAATTTGAAAAGTTTTTGACTTTAAGAAGAAGATAGTGGAGTTCAAAATCATTAAAGGCTATCCAGATATAATAATCCTCACATAGAAAAGAAAAGAAAAGAAAAGAAAAGAAAAAGAAAAGAAAAGATGTGGGGAGAAGCTTGAGGAGATGCCAAATTAAAATTGGCTTCACTTGAAACAATTTAAGGAAGAAGATTTGGCTACATTTTTTAAGCTTTTATTTGAGTATTAGTTTATTTATTAGTAAATTTTTAAAACGTTCTTTTTCATATGAATACTTTAAGTGGCTTTAATATGATAATACACATTTTTTCTTAAAAAGAGTAGAGAATCAGAAATCTTGGACTTGATTGCTAAATATCTTATACCTTTAATATTAACTGGAGCTGTTTTGAATTTTTCATAAGTTATGCTATTGTATTTAGTGGACAAAGATATGAAAATCTAGAAGTTAAATTCTTTACCATAAGTCATATTTTTATATAGTAGAAGAGTTACTTGAGGGAAAATAACATGTTAGTTTAAAGAATTTTGATACACAAAAAAATAAATGCATTTTTAGACTCATATTTTATACTCATTTTGGATATTGCTCTTTAATGGAATGTATTTTATATTTTCTTGCACGTTATTGATTTTTAGGACTTGAAGCAAAAAGGAAGGAAAAAACATAGAATTTAGAGATAAAATGGTGTTTTTGAAGAAAAGCTCAGCGCTGACGACACCAAGAGTAGCGCCGACAGTACAGACAAAAAGAACAGATAGTGAATTTTACTCAGCACCGACGATGCCAGAAACAGCGTCGACGCTGCTGTTTGACAGAGAGCAGCAAATGAAATTACGGAACACTGTCACTGACTGCGCCAATGTCGGTTCAGCCCCTATTTTTGGAAGATTCATCAAATTTGGATGCTTTTTGAAGAGTTTTTGGAGGCAACTATTGGAGAACAGACTTTAGGCTTTACTTCGGGCAAAAAATGATCAGAAAAGTGACTCTTCCTGACATCTCATTGTCCCAATTCAACATTCTACGCATTACACATTGTTCCATCTTTCATTCCACAACCATTTAGAGTCCATTGTTCTTATAATTTAGAGTTTTGTGGTAAGATTAAGTGTGAATTCTCCTCTAATAGTGTTTGAGAAGGTGAAGAGTGAAAGAATTCTTGTTTCTACATTTCCTAGAAGAGGCTACAAGAGATTTTCTTTGAAAAAGAGTTTCAGATAAGTGTTGTTTGTTTATTAGTGTTGTATGAACTTTCTTTTATATATGAAATTTGTGTTTTGTTGTATCTTTCTCATGAAGTTTGAGTAGCTTACTTTATTTTTCTCCCTACTCTGAGAGATGGTGAAATGAGAGATAATATGAATGTGCCAATATTAAAATATAAAATAAATTGGATGATTTTTCAACTCCGAACTTAATTTACTTTTTGATCTGGACAATTGAATTGTTAAAATATGTTGTAAAACATAATATCCAGAAAATGGAGTATGATTCTACAACAATATGAGGGTCACATTTGATTTGATGAAGAAGAATTTTGTTCATAGAATTAAGTGCAAATAAATAGCAAAATATACTTTGTTGGTTGTAGAATTGGAGAATCTTTAGGGTGACAAACTAAAATCACCAATTTGGTCTTAGCGTTTAAAAACTAAAGTGAGAGTTAGCCTTCAGAAGAAGGAAAGTGGGAGCTCTGGAGTGGGATCCCTGGAGTGAGAGCCAGTATCCTCCTAGCCTAGCCACAGATGTTGGGACTAAACCTGAGATTAGCTAACAATTTTCTATAACACTGTATCAGGGTAGAGAATTAAAACTGCTCCTATTTGACATAATGCATATTCGAATCATTTATCTCATCTCATTTTACCAAAACCTCATTGTAATGGGAAATATGTTTTTTCACATAAGAAATCTTCATCACATAAACATAGTTTAATAGTTTAATAGTTACTATTTAAACTTTTCATTTCAGTTTTGTTATTAGTTAAATAATTTAGTTCTTATAATATCTCAATATTCAAAATTAGTGACAGTAATTTTCGTTTTGACTTTCTGTGAATTTCCTAGTAAATTTATCATTTTAAATTTAAACCTGTCTCGTGAGATCAATATTTGGCGCTTAAATAGAAAGTCCTTTGGTACTTGATAACGATATGTATACTTGCATAGAATCCCAACATTAATTGCTTAAATTTCTTATTAATAAAATATTGAATCAAGCTTTTGGCATCGTTGCATAGTGGAGTCAACTTTATAGTTTTTACACAACTATATTCTTGGGATCACTATTCTAGAGTTTGGTTCATAATTTTATGGTTAGGCTAGGAGGATGTCAGCTGCCACACCAGAGCTCCCACTACTCCCTCACTTGAGGGATAAAAATATAACATCAGTTTCCAATCAACTGGACCAAATTGGGGACTTTAATCTGTAACATTAAAATCTCCAATTCTGCATCCTACAAAGTATATTTCTTTATTTATTTGCACTCAACCTCATGGATGAAATACTCTCCCATGAAATCAAATGTGATTCTCCACATGTTGTAGAAATCATAGTCCTTTTGAAAGTGTTTCTCAACACATTTTAACATCTTAATTAGCGAGATCGAAAAGTAAATGAAGATCGGAGTTCAAATCAACATAAATTATTGACATTCAAAACCATATAACATAATATCAATTTTTCAAAAAATGATATCTCAAAGTAGGGAGAAGGAAAAAGAAAACTACTCATAATTCATGACAAAGATATGACAAAACACAAATTTCATAAATAAAAAAAAGTTTACAAAATAATAGAAATAAAAAACACAATTTTTCTCACAATCCTTCCCAAGAAAATCCTTAGAAGTTCTCTTCAAGTCTTTCTCTCTTTAAAAGCACTCTCAATTCTCTTTTAGAAGTGCAATGAAGAAGAAATCTTTCACCTTCCCTCTCCTTTTACAATCCTTGAAGAAAATCTCCAAGCCCTTGACGTTATCTCTCTCTTTAACTCTCCTTGTCACCCCTTCATGCCACACTAACTCTCTTTCATGCCCTAGACTTCCCTCTTTTATTAAAGGCTGCCTCCCTTAAAAAATAATTGAAAATTCCCACCAAAATTCTATCCAAAAGTTAACTTTTTTAAATTCATAAGACATGTACATTAATCCAAGAGACATATCCCTTCATAAAAGAATTTTTTAAAGTGTCTAGTTGCATTGAATTACTCCAATGGGTGTTTAGAACAAGTGTCCCTTTGAAAATTCATGCAAAATTTGTCCCCAACCACCTAAATCACCAAAAAGTAGTCACTGGTGCATCTGATGCATCATGCACCAACTCTCTGTCAAATGGCACATCATGTGCCGGTTTGCTGAAGATCACGCTGTTCTGGGTTTTGGCAGATTTGGCGCCAATCCGGTGCATTTAGCGCCAATTTGGAGGATCATGCGCCAATCTGGCGCATCTTCCGCCAGAATTAAAAAATTTGTTGTTTTGGCTCAAAATTTTGTTTTTTTGTTTTTGCTAGTTTTGCTCCAAATGCCTAAAATTTATATACCTGCAACAAAAATATGAAAATAATCTTCTTGAAAGTGCAATATCACAAAAAGAAGCATAAAATATATACTTAAAACTATATATTATTTTAGTGTATCAAAATCCACCATACTTAAATGTTAATTGTCCTCAAGTGACACTTTTACTACATAAAGCATATAACTTTGGATAGTGACTAAATTGCAACTTCTATACTTTAGTTCAATAAATAAAATAGTAAAATTTAAGAAAAACCTTATTCAAATTCTAAGTTTAAGAGTACTTAGCAGTCAATTTTAAGATTCTTGAATCTCTATTCATTTCGAGAAGAATTGCAATTTTTCATATCAAGGATATTTAGAATATTCATATGAAAAAGAACTTCATGAAAATTTACTAATAATGATACTAATAATCCAATATAAGTTTGGAAAATGTAATAAACCCTTTTCCTTAAGTTAATTCAAGTGAAGCCAATTTTTGATTAGGCATCTCCTCAAGCTTCTCCTCACTTATGTTTCTTTAATTTTCTTTTTCTTTTTTCTTTTAGGATCTTTTCAATCATTTCTTTTCTTTTTCTTTTTCAAGTGAAGAATATTATATCTGGACAACTTTTAATAGTTATGAACTTCACTATCCACTTCTTAAAGTCAAAACTCCTTACCTTTCTTCACTTTAAAAATTCGTATTAGTTTAAGATTTTCATAAAGTCTCATTCTTTTCTTCATACATGAAACTCTAAAATTCTTAGTACTTGAAAAATACAATTTCCTTTACTTTAAATAAAAAAAAACCTAGTATTATCATGTCATACCAAATTTCTTTAACTTTAGAATTGACCTTCATTCTTAAAAACTTTTTACTTAAATTTACCATAATATTCATAAACATAAGTATAGTCGTTTAAAGTTTAATCTTAATGTCCCAGGTAATGTTAAATTAATTTTAAAAATATTATTACTTAAGGAAAAATAAAATTTAGTTTACTTCTTTTTAAAAGAAAATTTTCTTCCTGCCAAACTTAAGGTTTTAAGTATTTTAAAAATGTTCTAGTACAAAATTTAGATGGTGAAAGAAAATAGCAAATGCATGAAAATAAAAATCAATGTAGAGGATTTCTAAGTATGAAACTATACTCTGGTATACTGCAAGTACTAACTTTATAAATACATACATGTCTTAAAACACTAAATGAGATATAATATATTCTAAAGAATTTGCTTAGAATTAAAAACTGAAAATACTAAAAATGCAGAAAAAATTAAAATCTACAATTACAATTACAATTTTAAATCTACAACACAAAATAAAAGTTTTTACTACAATAGTTTCAAATGTCAACCAAATAACATCCAAAAAACATACAAACAAACAACTAAACAAATAAATTAACTCTAGAAAATATCAATCTTCATCACCTTCCTCCTCCTCCTCCTTGTCAACATCATCTTCTTCTTCATGAATTGGAGCATAAGGATTGAAGCTGGGGTAGTTAGGAAATTCCACATTGTATTCACCCCTAAGATATCTCACCATAGCATCCTCAAAAGCTATATCATGTTGAATTCTCCGCTGCTGATACTCATCATTATAAGCATTTCTCACTCCAATCTCTCTAATCTGGTTCTAAATATTTACTATATCTAATTATTGAATCATGAGTAGGTTCATAATATTTTCTAGTGATGCTGGGCGAGAAGTAGATGCCCTTACAGCTGATGTAGAGGGTCTATCACTACCTCCACTCCTGGTATCAACAAATGATTCTACCCTTTGAACCATATGCTTCCCAATAGGATTTTGTGGTTGTCTTTCCTCAATTATAGGGACTCTACTCCTGATTGTTAACAAAGGGTGAAAATCAAGGCAGGATAACCCAAACCACTAGCTGTAGAGCTACTAGCTATGCTCCGAGCATGATGAGCTATAAGAGCACCAACATTTATTGCTTTCATTTTCTGAATGTAATAGTTAAATATAGAGCTATCCTTTGTTACGTCATCAAGATGATTTGATGGTAGTAATTTAGCAGAAATGAAGTGGTGTCATACTTTTGACTGAATAGTCAACATGGAAGTGGAGAAGTTAACTTTCTTATTATTTTTAATTCTCCATTCTCCTTTTTGTTGACCTCACTTTTGGTTAAGGTCTAGTTTCCTCCTTGGTAGCCAAGGGTTTAGCCATAGGACTTTCCTGTTGACTATTCCTAGAGGTCTAGAAAAAGAACCCTCACCATTAGAAATTTTAAACTCCTCTTTGCTCAACTTGAAGTTCCACATATTGTTCCTAACCTCTAGCACTTAGTAGGTGGGGTCAATATGAGAGCTCAAGAAGTCCCCATAGGATGGTCAAGCCTTAGGACTAACCCTGGGTGGTATGGGAAGTATTGGGGATGATCCTTCTTGTAGGCTTACTCTGGCTTCTTCGGCTCTAGTAGTCTGAATTCTGGTCTCATTAGCAAGTCGTGGAATATCTTCGACACCAACCCTTCTGTGAATGGTTATACCTAGCTTAATCATTGATTCTTTATTAAAGACAACTTTCTATCTGCAAGATGTAACCTCTTTTTATGTGCCTTTATTAGTTGTACAGACTTTGAGTTGGACCCAATCATGAATTTGAAAAATGATGGGCATAGGCATCGACTGACTCCTCCTTAGGTAGAATCTCTTTTCTTTTATTCAGTAGAACCGTTGGCGTGGTGATGGTGAATCCGGAAGTAGGAGTAGAAATACTCCTCAGAGAAGTCCCAATGCTCATAACGATAGACTTGATAGCAATAGTAGGGTTGTTTTCAACCAACACCTTTAGAGGGGAGAATTCCTTGGCATATTTCAAATTTAACTCTACACTAGGCTCCATGGACTTCTCTGTTTCAAACTTCGTTACTGTGATGGCCACCTTCCTGAACTTTACTTCAATATCATTGAATACATATCAAAACTTAATAATTGTCACGTTAGGAAACTCATCCCCGTTGATAGAAAACTCTATTCTAGAGGCGAAATAAAAGATCAAATTTGATGAAGACATTATCCTTATCATTTGAAGAATTTCTGAAAGTCAGCGATGTCCTATGCCTTGCAGTTACAACAGAAGTAATCAAGTTAAAGCACTTGTCCTGTAAGCTGGGCATATTCTTTCTTATTTCATTTGATTTTATTTATTTAAACTTTAAGAGGTGTTTTCAAGTTCATTGTTTGCTCTTGCAGTTATGTTGTTAAGGGGTTTAATTAAATTCAATGAGATATTAAAAAACGTAATGACTTGGTACAATTTGTAAAATAACAAACAAAACCCGAAAGATATGAGGAAAAGGCGAAGTTTATCAACTTCACAACGCACATCACCCAAACGAAACTAGCCCAACAACACACCTATTGGGTGTCCAACCTCACATAAAAGGAAAAAGTCCTAAAGGACTCCTGAACCTCTCTATTTAAAGGTGATTAAACAGACGGTCTTGGAATCCCAAAGAGTTGACTATACTTGCTCAAGAAAGAAATGAGTAAAGCATGCCAACAAAAGAAGGGTAATCTGGCCCATGAGGAGCATGGATGCAATACCAATGTACGAAGGTAAGATTTTATGATCTTAATGGAGAGAAAAACTAGTCCCCACTAGAGTCGCCAGAAATTGTGATCGGGGAAAATATGTGTTTGGTATCTTGAAAGTAATTTTAATTAAGTTTAGTGCATAAATATTTGATTTTTATAAAAATAGTGTTTTATGTTAGAAAAAGTAATATTTTAAATTTTGAAAATACGAAACCCACATAATTCCATATAGACAATATTTTAAATAAACAAGCAAAACACTACAAGGGAGAGATATAGATATATCACATACTAGTGAGGATCGATTAAATAAAATAAAGAATCTATGACATCTGTTTGGTCTGAGAATCATTTTTTTAATATAAGCTAGCAAGTTCCCCTACCTAATATGGAAGATTAGGTAGGGTTTATATTAAGCTGGGTTTTAAATTTTCCTATGAGGACAAGCTCCCATAGTTAATTACATCTTAAATGACAAAAATCACTTAAGAAAATTCTCAATTTAGATCATAAAATCACACCTTCAAGGATTTCATAAGGTAGGGCTTTTCAAAGATTGAATAAAGGAGTGTCAAATGGGAGAAGATCAAATTTTAAACGTTTTATTTTGGAATCCAAAGGAAGAAAGACTAGGGGATGCCACAGATCTTGAGGAGAACCTCGGTGAATTCCAAAGCTATTTTATTGTTTGGCTTCAATTTTGTTGAGATGATATTTTTTAATGTTTCATCCTACCAATATTATTATTTAGGGCTTACAATTGTGTGAGACAGTCACACAGACAACCTAGAAGATAGGAGAATTTATGTCATATCAGAAGACAACCTTGGAATTCTAAAACAATTTAAGACTTACATTACACGACATGATCATGCAAAGGCCTAAGATAAAGTTTAGGATTTATGTCGCACTAGACAGATCACCTTGAAGTCCTATGGCTTTTTGTTTAATTCTCAAGAAGAGATTGTTGTTGTAGATCCTTGTGCTGTTGTATATCTGTTTGCTCTCTCTAAGTTGTTCTTGTGTACATCTTTATCATTCTGCCCACGGTGTTAGCTCTAAGTTCCTTGATAAAGTAGCAGTCTTAAAGTAAAAAGTTTTAAAGGTTTAAATGAGAAGTTTCAACTCAATCTATATGAGGGGGGGGGGGGGTTAAAGTTGATTAGAGTGACACCGGTCAGGATCGCATGATTCCCTTGTTCCGCTACCAATATTTTCTTTTGAATTTACTAAGCTTAAATCAGTTGTTAAACCCATTTAAACTGGGGAGATCTCTTTAGCAACCATAGGTTACCTCATTTGAGGGACTTCCATAAATTCAAAATGATGTGTTATGAAATTGTTTTTTTTGTTTTGTTTTTGAAAATATTGTTTAATTTCAAATAAGTTGATTTATTTTGGATAGTTTTTTTTTTTGTTTTGCAGGTGAAGTAAAATCTACAACCAAGCATGTATAATATTTTAAAGTAAGAGTAAATTTTGGTAAATAAAATTACATAAATTAAATAAAACCATAAAGGTGTACCTGTCATCTTCTCACTGCTCTAGCTGAAAAGTTAGAACTCGCAAAATGTATATAATTTTTGTAGGGAACTTAAATAAATTGCAAGAAAGAAATCAGGGGAAAAAAGGTTGAAGCTACCCCTACTGAGTTCTATGTCGCAACCTGTTGATTCCGTAGAAGTTTTAATGGATGATCTTCTAGGAAAAAAAAATAATAGGTTCATTCGTCCTTTAAAAATATCTTTTAGAAAAAAATGTTCATAAGGATGTTCAAAGCATGACCCCAAACAACCTTTAGAATCTCTTGAAACATTCCGAGTTCATTTGAATTCATTATATTGTTCAGATAATCATCTGTGCTCTGTGAACCTGATGTTTTGATTATCTCATGAAAGGGGTACTTAATTAATAATTTAATATTTTACTTAAAAGTTATATAAATGGGTGCCCTTGAGGGCAAGATTAAGTGATTAGGAATTTTTTGCCTACAATTAAAGTTGGGCTTGCAGTGTTTGCAAAATGGTCATAATTAGTTATGTTTCTTAAACCTCATTAATCAAATCCAAATTTTACCTAGTTCACTAGTAAGCCCTTAAGACTTATGAGTGGATAAATTCAGTACTTTTAGGGATGTTAAATTATGTGGTATTTTTAATTCTTATCAATGATTACATCACTCAAACATTAATTAGGGGTTTTAAATTAGTGAATTTTCATCTTTTAAAATCAAACCCCTCACCTTAGAGATATTTAATTTAATTAACTCCTGAATTATAATAATTTGGGGAAATTACAATTATACCCTTATTATCGAAAAGTGAAGCATTGGTTTCTACCATTTAATCCCCTGTGTTTCTTTCATCTAAAAGAGTTCATTATGATCAAAATTAACCATTTACCCTTTAATCAATCCTAAAAATTAATTAAGGCATAAAAATTCAATATCACCCTTTTGCCATTAGGGTTCCCCACTTCATAACTTGTCAAATATAACTCAAATGACTTCAAAACTTTTATAGTGCCCCACTCATGGGTCAAATAAAATATCAGAGGAGAAAATGTGATTTTTAAAATTTTAATTTAATTTAAATAATTATTTTAACTTAAAAAATAAGATTTTTAATATTAATTTATTTAACTAATTAAATTAAAATTTTAGTTTATGGGAAAATTATTAGACATTCACCTAGATTAGAAGACTACTTGTGAAAAATTTTATAATTTTTTAAATTATATTTTAATTATCATAATTATTTATTGACTTTAGCAATTTAATTATATAGAAAATATGTTTTAATTACCAACAATTACTTTTTATATTTTTATTAAATCTCTCAGAGTCCAAAGAGCTCGGAGAAATGAACCTTTCATTTTTGTTATTTTTAATTTATTTATTAAATTTTTTAAATTAAAAATTAGAGAAAATTTATTTTAAGCCTTTAAAAAATTTTATTTAACTTAGAAAAATTTGGAAAAATATTCTAACGAGACCCAAGTGATCAGGAAACAATTTAGTGCATTTTCATATTTTTGAAATTTTAATTATTTTTAATCCCAAAATATAACAAAAAAATGAAATATTTATTTAAAAATATCTTTTTAATTTTTCCTAAGTGCCCCTGATCACAAGGAACTCAGAAAACCACTTTCCATAACTTTTTTTAATTACATTTAATTTAATATAATTATTTTGAATGCCAAAAATACCGTTTTACTTGAGAAATCAATTTTAGTGCACAAATTAAATCAAATAAATTTCATATTTTTAGAGTGAGTTAAAATAAGTGTTATTTACAGCGTGGAATCATTTTTTCTAGGTTTTGAACATTATTAAAATTATTTTAATTTTTATGAACTTTTAGGGTTTCATTAACTATAGCAATTTACATAAATATTAAAACTTAATTTACATTTTTCTAAGAGTCCTCTAACCACAGATAACCTACCAAAATAAGTCCCATATTTTTCTGACTTTTATTTTAATTTATATAATTATATTAAGCAAAATAGACATCTAAACTTGGAAATTAGGGATACATGTGTAGAGATGCTTGTGAATTTGGAAAAATCATGAAAGGTGTTAGTGTCATGAGAAACAAACCGCCAAAGGTTTAAGCCATGGTGATTATTATTTTATTAATTAAAATTAAAAGAATCCAAAGAGTATTTAATTAAGTAAAAATCAGAGACTCATTAAATAATTTTTTTTATTCCACATTGTTTTGCTCTATTCACGGAGCAACATGGTATTTTTTTTTTCATTTTTATTAATTTTCTACACCAAGTTATCGATTTTCTAAGTTCCAAAATTAATTTAAACAAAAAAATCTCAAATTTTCTACTTATCCAACTCAGCTGTCGCGTCAACCTTGTACACGTTGAGTTTTCCACGTGTCGCTCCTCCATATGGAGATGTCATCCACCTCAACGCCTCGTTAGCCCACAATTCTGGCTTCATCTTCTCGTTCGACGCAATCTGGACCATCCAACCGTTACACACAAAAACGGACAACATCCGTTCATCATCACCAATCAACCTACCTCGACTAAATGCCCATGAAATAAAGTGTGTTGCATGAAAGCTAAAAATGAGCTTGGTTTGAGAGGAGAGTTCAATACCTTTTCCTGAGAGGTGTGACGTCAATCAGGTGCTTGTAGAAGCTTTAGAGGACACCGAAGAACCTCCTAGAAGCGTGTTCAGCTCTGGTGAACCGTCTAAGTATGAATTCGATCAGACCGATTTGGGGGCCGTTGTCTTGAGCTATGTTATGGTAGTTGTACGATGGGGCTTTCAGGAGGATCCTATTCATTTAGTTAGGGGATGGTGAGGAGCAACTCAATTTAGAGTTTGGTGGACTGTGGTTGAGTAGTGAAATGTGTCATAGTTTTGTCTGAGAGTTAGGTGTAGAAATTGACTTTATTCAGTGGCTATGGGTGGTTGGGAGCAGTGGGCTTCACTCAAGGAATCTTGGATAATCTCTAGAGGCAATTTGGTTGAGTCTCTTCATGGTTTTATGCATCATCTCTTTATGGCCGTGGAGGGTGCCATCTCTATAGGACCGTAAGGGCAATTTAGGGATTTTGGTCAAAATGGGTCAATTTGGTCAAATTAGACCCAATGGATGGTCAAGAATTGGTTTTACGAGTTTTTGGGAGTGATTTTAGAGGTTGTGAGAAATTTTGGGCCACCAATGACATTTAGATAATTTTGAAAAATTTGGGGTATTTTGGTAAATAAGAAAATTTTGGAGTGTTTTGAGTAATTTAGATGGTATAAAAGGATTTTTGAACAAAATTGATGGATTTGAGTCAACCTTAAATTTTTAGGGTGTAAGGGGAAATTTGGTAAATTTGGAAAAGTTTAGGGACTAAAAGGCCAAAATTAGGTAATTAGGAAAGGTTGAGATTTGATGCAAATGCAGATCATAGAATTACCCTTGTGATGCCATGAGACTAGAGAAACTCTTCTTTGGATTCTCCATGTGATGGTCTTATCCACTTTAGCTAAAGGCTAAGGGTTTGGGGGACCACCCACATGGGTCTCCAAAGAGGCAAGAGAACCAAACTAGACATGTGTAGGTTTTGCAAATGGAAGTGTGAAGTGCAAATATGTGTACTAGACCAAGTCACATCCCCAAGGCCAACCCTAAGGTTAGAAAATCCTATGCGGAACCCCTCTTGAGCTCCCCCATGTTGGTCTCACCTATTAAGTGCTAGGCGTTATAAACAACATGTGGAATTTCAAGATGAGCGAAAAAGAGTTTAAAATTTATATTGGTGAGGGTACCATCCATTGTCCTCTAGGAATAGTCAACAAAAAAGTCATGGTTAGATCCTAGGATCCTAAGGAAGAAAGACTAGACCTCAACAAAAAAATGTGGTCAATAGTGGCGTGAGTTATATATTGTGTGAGTGAGTGGAGCGTGAGTAGAAAAGTGTGCGAGAGTGTGACAAGTATCTCTAAGAGTTGTAAGAGGAGAGGGAAAGTGGGAGATTTCTTCTTCCTCACATTTTAAGAGATATTTAACTGTTATTGTAAAGAGAGAAAGAAATTCAAAGGAACTTCAAGGGATTTTCTTGAGGAAGAGATTGTGTTAAGTTCATTTACTTTTCTTTCTTATTTTATAAAATTGTTTTTATATATAAAATCATTGTTTTGTAGTATCTTCCTCCCAAGTTCTGAGTACATTTATATGTTCTTCTCCCTATAGAGAAAAATGGTAATATGAAGAATCAAGATTGTTGTGCAATACTTTAATTTCATAATTGTGATGATTCAAACTTCAAACTTCATTTACTTTTTTATTTAGCCAATTGAATTATTAAAATTTGTTGTGAAACAAATGATCTAAGAGGGATATGCTATCCACAACAAAGTAAAGATCACATTTAATTTTATGGATGAGAATGTAGTCCATGGGTTTGAGTGCAAATAAATTGAAAAATATTCATTGATGGGCATAGAATTAGAGATTTTTGGGTGAAAAACTTATCTCCAATTTGATCCAAGTGTTTGGAAACTAAAGGGAGATGTTATCCCTCACAAGAGGGGAACATGGGAACTCTGGAGTGAGATCCAGTTTCTTCTCAAACTAATCATGGATTTAATGGCTAAACACTAGATTACCCAATGTTCTTTATCACTTGTAAAAAGGATAAAGAATATAATTGCCTCTATTTAACACAATAATTTTTTTTTTCAATTTGACAATTCATTGACCATAATCTCATTGAAAGGGGAAGGATGCCTTCTTAAATTTGAACTCTTAGAACAAAACCTAGTTTAGTTTTTAGTAATTTTAGCTTTCAAGTTTAGAGATTAGTTTAGTAAATGTTGTTTCTTTAGTGTCACTACACAAATTTAAACCTGTTTTCTTACTTAAGTTTTTTACAGTTTAAATATTGTGCTTTTGCGTCAACTTCCTAAATAATTTTCATCTCTCTATGAGATTGATACTTACGAGTACACTAGGGTCCTTTATTACTTGAGCGATACGTATAGGTTTGTTTGAAACCTAGTGACGATGTGTAATTGAAGGTACACCTTAATTCACTAGGACTGGTAGCTTTAGATATTTTAGAGGAGAAAACTTACTATATTGAAGTAAATTTTATTATGGTTAATTTGTATATTTTTAAGTATAGATGTCTTGAGTGTTGTGGTGTTGAAAAACATTTATAATGCATAAAAAGCCTACATCAGTGTCCAATTGTGAAATTAAATGAATATTAGAAAAGAGTGTAAATCCTAATAGAAAAGATTGGTTTGTTAGACTTGATAGTGCATTATGGTCCTATAGAACTGCTTATAAAACTCCTATAGAAATGTCACAATATAGGCTCATATTTGAAAAGGCTTGTCACTTATCAATTGAACTAGAGCATAAAGCTTCTTGGGCTGTAAAGGAATTTAATTATAGTTTGAAGGATGCTAGTGAGAAACAATTTTTGCAATTAAATGAGTTTGAGGAGATTAGAAAAGAATCTTATGAGAATGCAAAAATTTGTAAGGAAAAGATGAAAATGTTGCATGACTAAATTATTTTAAAAAAAATATTTTGAGTCTGGACAAGAAGTGTTACTATGTAATACTAGATTGAAATTACCTCCTGGAAAACTTAAGTCCAACTGGGCGGGGCCATTTATTGTAATTAAAGTCTATCCATAGGGTGTTGTGAATATTAATGAACTAAAATCTGAAAGATTATTTAAAGTAAACAGATATAGATTGAAACCTTCCATAAGAGAAAACATGCCTATATTTGAGGAAGTACTGATGTTGCGTCAACTAGAGCAAACATTGGATACGTCGGGATAGCGACATTAAACCAAGCGCTTCATGGGAGAAAACCCAAGATTATCTGTATGAAATGATTAATGGTTTTTCTTTAAATGTATAAAGTTTTAATGAGAACTACTTGATGAGGAGAAGCACTATACACCGATTTAATGATAAAAAAGAGGTTAGGATAATCAAAAAGATATTTTCATATTTAGTGCTTTTCTTCTACAAAAACTGAAGTTAACTTTTAAGTTTGTTCTATTTTTATCAAAATATTAAAATTACCAAACATATTTAACATTTCTTTTCTGCAAAAATATCTTTAGTTTAAATAATTATTTTTTTAAAATAGTAAGTTTTATAAAAAGTGCATATTGCATATCTTCCCTGTGGGTTCGATATTCAGGTCTTAATCAAAAAGTCTTATATTACTTGATAACGATACGTATATCTGTGTAGTATCCCAATATAAATAGATTAAAATTTAAATTCTTAGTTTTCTTCAAAATAAATTTTTGTTTTTCCTGTAAAATAAGGAAATATAAGTGAAAAATAATCAGAATTATTGTTGTACTGTTACATATAAGTAGTTTTGGGAACAAGTTTTTGGCGCCGTTGCCGGAGAAGTGAAGTGAAATTTGTAAAGAATCTATTGATTAAAAAACAATTTTTTATTTTTAGAAACTCTTATTTAAACTTTAAGTTATTGTATTTTATTTTGTGTATGTTTTGTTTTATTTTATTTTATGTTAGTGTATGCATAGTTTAGGTTCTAAAGGACTAGTGCCCTACGATTCTGAATTAGAGAGAACTGTTAGAAAAGTTAGAAAAATTAAAAAATTTAAAAATCTTGAGAAATCCAAAAAAATTACAGAAATGACAAAACAAAATGATCAAAATGTTGAATTTCATCAAGAGTTTAGACCTTTAAGAGCTTATGCCAACCCTACTGTAGATGAACTTCATTGTAGTATTCAAAAACCTACTATAGTGGCTAATTTATTTAAGCTTAAACCTATTATTATCCAAACGGTATCAAATAATCAGTTTTGGGTATCACCAACAGAAAATCCAAATTTACAACTTGTCAATTTTTTAGAATTGTGCGCTACATTTAAATACGATGGTGTATCAGATGATGCCATAAGACTTAGGTTATTTCACCTCTCATTGAGGGATAAAGCTAAGATGTGGTTGAATCTGTTAGCTCTTGAATCTATCAGAACTTGGGGTGATTTAACACCAAAATTTCTTGCTAAATATTTTTCACCATAAAAAACTATGAAGCTTAGAAACTATATTACATCTCTTAATTAGTTTGAAGGGGAATCTATTTATGAAGCATGAGAAAGATTTAAAGAACTCTTAAAAAAGTGTCCACACCATGCTATACTGGATTGGTTAATAATTCAAAATTTTATAATGGATTAGTTGGATCTCTTAGATAAATTATTGATGCCGTTGCTGGTGATTCATTGATGTTAAAACCATTTCATGATGTTTATGCTTTATTTGAATAAATGACTACTAATAATTTTTAATGACCTTCTGTGAGGGTGAATCCTAAGAAAGTAGCCAATATTCATGAATCTAATGCATTTACGATGTTAGAAAATTAAGTTGCTGGAATTTCAAGGAATTTAGACCAATTTGGAATGAATTTTTCTCAACCAATTTCCATGATTGAAGAGAATTCATTATGCCAAATGGTAGATTCTCAAGCATCATTAGAAACTTTGAATGCCATAATTAAAAAGCAAAATATCCCATATTCAATTTATTATAACCCAGGTTGGAAAAACCATCCCAAGTTTAACTAGAATAACAATTCAGGTGGTAATAATCAGCAATGGGGGAACAACCAAGTAAACCCATTGGGGAACTGGAACAATCAAGGGAATAATAATTATAGGTCTACTAATCCTCCAAGTTTCAACAATAATACACAATTTAAGGAGATGAAGTTGTCTATTGAAGAAGTGGTGTTAAAAATGAGAAATCAATTACAATGTGAAGGAGCTACAAATAAAAATATTGAGAATCAACTTGGGAAAATAGCAAATTCATTAAGTAATAGATCCCAAGGAACACATCCTAGTAATAGTGAATCAAATCCAAAAGAACAGAATAAAGAGCAAGTAAAAGCCGTTCAACTTAGAAGTGGAAGAGAGTTGGAAGGTAAGGTTCAAAAAGAAATTGAAGTAGAGAGAGAAGAAATTGAAGAATCAAAATAAGACACTTCAAAAGATTCTGAAAGACCTATTTCTCCACTGAAAATTGATTTGGAAAAACCACCACCTCCAATTCCTCAGAGACTTCATCAGCAGAAGTTGGATAAGCAATTTTCAATATTTCTAGAAATATTTAAGAAGCTTACAATTAATATTTCATTTGCTGAAGCCTTAGAACAAATGCCAAGCTATGTAAAGTTTTTTAAGGATACTCTTAAAAGGAAAAGGAAGTTTGATGATATTGAGACTGTTGCACTTAGTGAGGAGTGCAATGTTATAATTCAGAAAAAGCTTCCTTAAAAACTTAAAGGTCCTGGTAGCTTTACAATTTCATGTGCAATAGGAGACATATTTTATGGGAAAGCTTTATGTGATTTAGGTGCAAGCATTAAACTTAAACCATTATCAATATTCAAAAGATTGGGATCAGGAGAAATAACCCATACTACTGTAACTCTGCAGCTAGCAGACCGTTCAATAACATACTTTAAAAGAGTTATAGAAAAAGTCTAAGTGAAAGTGGATCAATTTATCTTTTCTGTTGATTTCATTGTGTTAGATATGGAGGAAGATAAAGATATACCTATCATTTTCGGTAGACCTTTCCTAGCCACAGGAAGAGCAAAGATAGATGTGCAGAAAGGAGAATTAACAATGCACCTCAATGATCTAACTATTAGTTTCAATATTTCAAGATCAATGAAATATCCTGCAAAAGGTAAAGATGATAAATGTTATAGGATGGATGTTATAAGATATCTAAGTGAATGCCATTTTAAAACAATTTATGAAGAAAAATCTGAAGAAAAAGATTTGGAACACAAGAAAGAAAAGGAAATAGATCGATGTGAAGACCATTTTAAGGAAGATTCAAACTATGTTTGAGAAAGTTTTTAAATTTTGGACACAGTAGATAAGGATAAATCATTTTGTCCATTAATTGAAAAACCTTCAGAACTTGAGTTCAAGTTACTTCCTGAACATTTAAAATATGCCTTTTTAGAAGATTCCTCTACTTTACCAGTTATAATTGCATCAAAAGTAACAATTGAAGAAGAAGAAAAGTTGATGAAAATTTTGAAAATTTTAAGAATGCCCTTGGATGGACAATTGCTGATATTAAAGAACTCAGTCCTTCAATTTGTATGCATAGAATTCATATGGAAGAGAATTCTAAACCTAGGGCTGATCCTCAAAGGAGACTGAATCCTGTTATGAAAGAAGTTGTTAAGAAAGAAGTTTAAAGTGGTTAGATGCTGGAATTATCTACCATATTTCAGATTGTGCATGGGTTAGTCCAATTCACTACATTCCAAAGAAAAGACGAGTAACTGTAACACTGAATGAAAATAATGAATTAAAACCTACTAGATAAGATACAGGGTGGCAAATATGCATTGATTATAAAAATTAAATCTTGCCATTAGGAAAGATCATTTTTCATTACCCTTTATAGATCAAATGATGGATATACTAGCTGGGCATAAATACTTTTGTCTTCTAGATGGATATATAGGTTATCACCAAATATAAATATCTTCTGAGGATTAAGAGAAAATAACTTTTATCAGTTCTTTCGATACTTTTGCTTTTAGAAGGATGCTTTTGATTTATGTAATGTCCTTGCTACATTTTAAAGATGTATGATGACAATTTTTTGTGATTTAATTGAAAAAAGGATTGAAGTATTCATGGATGATTTTTTAGTGTTTGGACCTTCATTTGACTCATGTTTAGAACATTTATCTAAAGTTCTTAAGCACTGTGAAGAAATAAATTTAGTCCTTAATTGGGTAGGAGGAATTGTATTAGGTCAACAAATATCAAAAAATGGTATGGAAGTAGATCTTGCAAAAATTCAAATGATTGCTAATTTACATTATCCAAAAAATGTAAGAGAAATTAGAAGTTTTTTAGGACATGCTGGATTGTAGAGGCGATATATTAAAGTTTTCAAAGATTATTAAGCCTTTGTGACATTTACTGGAGAAAGATGTAATTTTCAATTTTGATGAGGAATGCCTAAAAGCTTTTAATTTATTAAAAGAAAAAGAAATCATTGCACAAATTATAGTTTCACCAAACTAGAGAAAACCTTTTGAATTGATGTGTGATGCTAGTGATTATGCTATAGGAGCTTTTTTAGGACAAAGATATGATAAAATTTTCAAAATAATTTACTATGCTAGTAAAACTCTTAATGAAACTCAAATCAATTATACAACAACTGAAAAATAGTTATTAGAAATAATATATGTTTTTGATAAATTTAGATCCTATTTAATTGGAACTCATTGTGTAGGGCATACATATCATTCAGCTATTAAGTACTTAATGAAAAGGAAGGATGCTAAACCTCAACTTATAAGATGGATTTTTCTTTTGCAAGAATTTGATTTCGAAATAGTAGATCGAAAGGGGACTAAAAATCAAATTGTTGATCATTTGTCTAGGCTTGAGTTAGAAAAATCACTCTGTTTTGAAAAAAGAAATTAATGAACATTTTCCAGATGAAAAATTGTTCACTATTAATGAGTGGCATGTTTCATCGTATGCTGACATTGTAAACTTTATAGTTAGTGATATTGTACCCTATGGAATGACATACCAACAAAAGAGTAAATTTATTTCTGAAGCTAAGCCTTATTTTTGGGATGACCCATTTTTATATAAACAAGGAAATAATCTAATTATTCGAAGATGTGTACCATTAGAAGAAATTTATGAAATTATCCAAAAATGTCATAATTCTAATTTTGGTGTCGATAAAACAACAAACAAAATTTTACAATCTTGATTCTATTGGCATAAAATTCTTAGAGATGTTAATGCTTATATCAAAACTTGTGATAGATGTCAACAAGTAGGCAATATTTCTAGAAGAAATGAGATGCCCCTCAATTATATGTTAAAAGTTGAAATATTTGATGTTTGGGTTATATTTCTTGGGACCATTTATACCATCTTTCAAAAATTTATATATTCTATTGGCAGTGGACTATGTATCCAAATAGATAGAAGTTGTTGCTTTACCTCGATGTGATGCTCAAAGTGTTGCAAAATTTTTGAAAAAAACATATTTATAGATTTGGGATGCCGAGAGTATCATTACTGATGGGGGAAGTCATTTCAGAAATGTCATAATGGAGAAGTTATTAAAGAACTATCATATAAATCATAGTATTGCTACTGCTTATCCTCCTCAGATAAGTGCTTTGGCTGAATTATCCAATTGAAAAATTAAAATAATTATGAACAAATATGTGAATCTAACAAAAATGGATTGGTTAGTCAAACTTGACTATGCTTTGTGGACTTATAAGACTGCATACAGAACTCCTATAGAAATGTCCTCATATAGGCTAATATTTGGGAAAGCTTGTCACTTACCAGTTGAACTTGAGCATAAAGCATATTGGGAGATTAAAGAGTTCAGTTATAATTTGAAAGATGCTGGTGAGAAAAGATTATTGCAATTAAATGAGCTTGAAGAGATAAGAAATGAATCTTATGAGCGTGCCTATATTTATAAAGAAAAGATGAAGATGTAGCATGATCGAAGGATTCTTACTAAAAATTTTCTGCCAGGGCAACAAGTTTTGCTATATAATGCAAGGTTAAGATTGTTTCTAAGCAAACTTAAGTTCAGGTGGATGGCCCATTTGTTGTGATAAAAGTTTATCTTTATGGAGCTGTGGATATTAAAGATCCTAAGTCTAAGAAAATATTTAAAGTTAATGGATGTAGAATAAAAACTTCCTTTATAGGGGATCAACATAAATTTACTGATGAAATGATGTTCGGTTAACCATAATAAGCATTGGTTACGTCGGGCTGACGACGTAAAACCAAGGGCTTTGTGGGAGGCAACCCATAGTTATCAGAGTGTTTTTATTTTAATTGTGTTTTGTGTGTGATTAAGAAAATTTGGGTAGTATTTTTAAAACTATTATGTGTTAGTAAAGATTTTAAGACTTTATTTAGTGACCTGAATATGTTAGAATGAGAATTTGGATGTTAAGTTGACTAGTGCAAAAAAAGCCAGATCCGGCGCTTAAGCGCCAGTTTAAACACAAGTGCAAAATTAATATTCTAGAAGGTTTAACCACCAAATAGTTTGTAAAAATATGCCAAGGTAGTTTCTAAACATGTCTAAGACTTAGTGGAAGGATTTAGGCCTATAATTTGTGAAGGAGTTTCACCCCAGATCATTTCTAGCCCTAAAAGTCTGAGAGAAAGTGAGATTTAGAGAAAATGTCTTCATGGGAGATGGATTTGAAGAAGGAGGAAACCAGGAGGAAGAGGTTCATTAGTCAAAGTGCACAAGAGATGTATAATGTTTTCTTAGCAATTAGTATTGAAGGGATATCAGAGAAGATCAACAAAATTAGGAATACTATGGCTTTATTGCAGACCAAGGTACTTGAGTTTCATGCACATCTAGAGAATATTGGATGGCAATTGAAGATGCAATTTAGCCACATAAGTTATATTGAGGAAGCAAAAACAAAAGTGGATTGAAGAAGATAGTGTTGGAGCTCGTCACTGCCTTGAGGTTTATCAACTTTATATTTCGAGAGAGACTAACGAAAGATAGGAATTTGTTCCTTCGAATGAAGAATGAAATTAAGTTTAGTGTTTGAATTTGTGTGTTAGAAGTTGTTGATTTCAAGTGGTCTAATGTTTAAATCTTGTTTTTAGTATTTATGATATCTTATATGTTTTTAATTGTGAAATGATTGTTGTGTATTTGTATCTAGGGAAATTTTCTCATGCAAGACTATTTGGAGTGAGAATATAAGTGTTTAAAGGTATTTGTACTTTTTTGTGAATTAATATAAGTTTGTTTGTGTGAAAATTTGTGTTATTTTTAGCCGCGAATTGAAATAGTTATTATTGAGAATTTTGAGAGAGAGGGGAGTTATGGGAAGTTGAAATTAGTCATTTATGTACTATGAGACCATTTAGGGTGGTTTACTTAGGCAAATAGTGCATTTTACTTAAATTTAAAAATTTTGAAAAACGTGCAAAGGCATCTAAGCACCACATCTCTCGCTTAAGAGAGAGCCAACCTAAGAGGCAAGCGCCTAAGCGCCATTTACCCGCGCTTAAATGCCGGTTCACAAAAATTGGTTTGCGAACGATTAAAAGTGAAATTTCAGCACAAAAATCACAATTTTAGCGCCACAATCACCTTCAACCTTTTGAGTTTGCAATTTTTGAGGGTTAGGGCACAGCTAAAGTGAAAATTTCTTGGTAGAATCAATTGAATTTTTCTAGATCCAAGTTCCTTGAGGTAAGAGCTTTACTTCTATGCAAAAATTTTGGATTTTTTCTATATATTTTGGGCACATTTGAAGAAATTCAAAAATTCACTATTCATGGTGAAAAATGAGAAAAAAAAATTAAAAGAAATTGCATGGGAAGTGTAGTTTATACTTTGGAAGTTTACTTTAGTAATTTAGACTTAATTTTTGAAGTTATTTTTGGAACTTATAAAATTTGTAGAATGACACCAAGAATGAAGAGGAGCAAAGGAAAGAGACCTTTTGATTTGAGTAAATTTTTTAGTTCAAAGGCTCAGGATTGGTAGAGTGATGCATTGCAATCATGGAAACTGATTCAGGAGAGGTGTTTTAGGAATCCAGGTGGAGACGTAGAGGATTTGATCGTTCACCAACAGTGGGAACAACTTTACTGTTTCTCTGTTGTGGAGGTTATTTCTATTGTTAGGGAGTTTTATGCAAATCTCTCTGAGGCTGAAGACAATATAGTCATTGTTCAAGGAAAGTTGATACCTTTTTCGCTGGAGGTAATCAACTTGTTTTATCATTTGGCACATGATACGTTATGTTTTTATGCAAATTATAGTCCGACTGAAGTGGAGTTAGACGAGATATTTCTTACTTGACTGTTGAAAGTGGACTTTGGAAGATCACTAATGAGAGGAGAGTCAATTTCCCAACTTCAAAGTTATGTGCACCTTCAAAGGCCTGACACTATTTTATTTTTGCTCATCTTCTACCAATAAATCATCTTAGGGAAGTGGCCAGAAAGAGAGAGAGCGACGTTAAATTTTTGTATCCAGGAAGGAAAGCTCATCAACATATGAGCTTTAATTTATCAGACTATCATCAGTTCTGTCGTTGCCATTACTACTGCAGGTCTGGGTTTTACTTCCTTGATCTTTTCTATGTGTGAGCAGGTTGGAGTTAAATATGATAGCTGAGAGGAAGAGTTGTTACCTCAAAAGCCCATCACTAAGGTGAATGTGAAGACTTATTATGAGCATTCTTTTTAGGCTGGAGAGGAGGATTTTCTAGGAGTTATGGAATGGAGACGCCTGCTGCTTCTACATCTAGACCATCTACCTCACGTGCTTATACATCTAGAGGTGAGTCTACTGAGACCCAAGATCAATTATTGCAGAGAATGATGGATCATTTTAACTTTACCACTGATAAAGTTCAGAATTTAGAGCATTTTGCAGAGCATACTGATAGGCATAGTAGGAGAATAAGTGATTATTAAGAGAAATTCTACTCATCTCTGGAGAACCTATTTAGGGGTGAACCAAGAGTGTAATTTCCTCCATATCCTTGATATCCTGATTATGAGCCTGCAGAAAAGTGGTATAACACTGATTCAGAAGATGAGGATTATAATAGAGAGATTTTTATGTTTGTAATATGTGTTAGACTATGTGTTTTGGACTTGAGATTTGTGATGTGTCGTTTATTTTTATGTTGTGGACTATGTGGTATGGTACTGCTACATTTGCATCTTTGTGATGATATGTACTATGTATTATGTTTTGGAATTTTGTATATTATTGTTATTGTGATGTTTGTGTTAGTTAGTAGTCTGTTTTAAAATTCTAGGGTAGTAACTGTTATGAGTTTTCTGATTTACTTAGTTTAGAACTTAACTTAATTCTATGTCTTTTGAAAAGATAAAAATCTTATTAACGTAAGTCTTAAATATTAAATTTCAGAAACTACTACCCTGTATTTTTCTTTTATCATGTTTGTGGGTTTATTTTTATGTTAAGATTGTGAAGTCAAGTTAGTGTGTTAGTTTGCTTTTATGTTTATACCTGCTGTTTAGAAGTCTATTGAATCTCTACATGTTGAATTTAAATGAAAATATTAGAAAATTTGGTCAAAATTAATTTTACTCATGTTTTTAATATTATACTTGTATCATTAGGGTATAAAAATTCCTATTAGTAGTTATTTTAAATTTTTTTCATGCTTATATATATTTGATGCTAAATTGTTTAATCTGTTAAAAAATTACGTTTTGGGGGGGATGAAAAATATTTCCAAAACTTGAATTTTATTTGTTCTCAAATGAACTACGAGTGAATTTGATTTGAAAAGAAAAATTGATCATGTATATGAAGTTATATTAGGGAAATAAAATTTGATTTTAGAAACGAGTAAGAGAATTTAGTTGAAATTTTGGGTGATGATGAAAAACTTTAAGTTAAAAGTTTTTAGTGTAGAAAATGATTAATATAATTAACTATCTTTAGTAAGAAACATTGTATTTTTGAAAATTTCAGAAATTTATACTTTTATTTTTAATATTAAATTTCTTTTATTAAAAATAATTTTTAAAGCTATTATTATATTTATAAGTAAAAGTTTTTTATCAAGACTTTGCTTTAGAAAAGGAAAAGTAGAATTCAAAATTTTTAAAGGTCTATCCAGATATACTAGTCCTTCCCTAAATAAAGAAAAGAAAAGAAAAAGAAAAATAAGAGAAAAAGAAAAAGAAAAAAAAAAGAGAAGAAGAAAAAGTGAGGGAGGAGAAGCTTTAGGATTAGTGCCAAATAAAAAATTGGTTCTACATTTGATCTTAAAGTATAAGACTTGAAAAAATCTTAAGCTTATTGATATAAATAGTAAATAAAATTATTCTTAATAAAAAATTTTAAGTGGAGATAATAAAAGAACTAAATTCTAAATTTGGAAGACTTATAATATTTTTGAATTAGATACGAAGTCATATTTTCACCTTTCGTAACATTAAAAATTTCTAAACTTTAAGATGGTCTCTTTTACAAAATATTTTTTCTAAATTGGACTACTATGTTTTTAAATCTAAATTTTCATAACTCCTAAAGAAACTCATATACATATCATACATATTTAGTTTTTAAAGATTGAAGTGTCACTTGAGGACAAGTAACATTTTTAATTTTGGTGATTTTGATACGCCTAAAATATATAGTGTTTTTAGACACATTTTTATACTTATTTTAGAGATGTTGCACTTTAATTGAATGTATTTTTGTGTTTTTCTTTCAGGTACATGTAAAAAGGTGAAAAATGCTTAAAGGAGTGAAAAATGATCAAAGTTAGAGCAAATAAGTGAAAAATGTGCAAAAGTTATTTGGCAGCTAAGCGCCAGATCTGGTGCTTAAGCACTGGTTAAACAAAGAAGAGCACTCCTAAGCGCTAGAGGCCTTATGCTTAAGCACCCGAGAACCCGTGCTTAAGCACGAGAGACCCCACGCTTAAGCACCAATGACAGTTATTGGATGAGTAAATTCAATTTTGGCGAATTTTGAAGAGGTTTTCGAGGCACCTATTGGGCTAATAGTTGGTTACAACCCCATGGATGAAAATTATTATGAAAGGATGCATCTCTTAGAGAAATACATCGAATCAAGACACATTTTGAAGAGATACCAATGTACCTTTTAGAGAAAAATAAAAGAAGGAAAATTGAGACATTGGAAGGGGTCCTAAATGTACTTGAAAAGTTTTGAAAGTTCTAAAATTGGGGAGTTAGTTGGAGAGATTTTCAGACACCACATATTTATCCTTTTTATTTTAGTTTTTTATTGAGAGTGTTGTAAAAGAAATGATATTCAAAGAAACTGCAAGAGTTTGGTGGAGGACTTGAGATAAGTGTTTTATCTTTTGTTTTAGACTACTTTTGGTTTTAATTAAGACTTGTTGTTGGTTTGATAATGATTTCTACTTTTAAACTAAAGTGTCATTTTGTTTTCTCCAAGGATTATGAGTAGTTTTCCTTATCTTTCTTCTTAAAATGATAAGTAATTAAGTGTTGGATAGAACTTGTGGAGAGTATTGATCTTTAATGTTGGAAGATGTTGTGATGATTTCAATCCATGTACTTCATTTTCTTCTTGAATTGGCTAATCTAGATGTTAAAATTTGTTGTGAGAAAATGTAAGAACCAGACTGGTATTGTCTTAGTCAATAATTGAAAAGAATCACATGAGGTTGTTTGAATGAGAATGTAGTTCATATGATTGAGTGGAAATAAATATGAAAATATTCATTGAAGGGTGTAGAGTTAGAGGACTTTAAAGTGACAGGTTAAAGCCCACAACTTGGTTTATTGTTTTATGTTCTGATACGAGATGTTAGCCCCCAGGTAGACGGAGTCGAGAGAACTCTAAACTGAGAGCTAGTATCTTCGCTGCCTAGCCAATTGATACATCTAGCATATATAGTGTTTTTAGACTCATTTTTATACCTATTTTTATGATATTACACTTTATTGGAATGTATTTTTGTGTTTTTCTTACAGATACAAGTAAAAATGAAAAAAATGCTTAAATGAGTGAAAAAGGATCAAATTTGGAGCCAAAAGGTGAAAATTTGTGCAAAAGAGTTTTGATGCCTAAGCGTCACATCCGGCGCTTAAGCACCGGTTAAACAGAGAAGGCCACACCTAAGTGCTGAGACCCCGCGCTTACGCACTAGTGGAAGTCACTAGACGAGTAAAATAATTTTGTATGAATTTTGAAAAGGTTTTTGAGGCACCAATTGGCTTAATAGGTGGATGTAACCACCATGGATGAAAATTATCATGAAAGGATGCGCCTGTTGGGCAAATACATCAAATCAAGACACATTTTGAAGAGATCCCAAGGCACCAGTTGGAAAACAATAAAAGAAAGAAGAGAGGACTTAAAAAAGAGTCCTGAAAAGGTTTGAAAAAGCGCGAGTCCTAAAAATATTGGCATGTTTTGAAAGTTCTTCTGTAGGGAGTTAGTTCGGAGAGATTTTCAGGAACCATATTTTATTTATTTTATCCTATTTGATATTTTGTTTTG
The DNA here is from genome assembly GCA_003013225.1 of Phalaenopsis aphrodite. Taxonomy (NCBI): domain Eukaryota; kingdom Viridiplantae; phylum Streptophyta; class Magnoliopsida; order Asparagales; family Orchidaceae; genus Phalaenopsis; species Phalaenopsis aphrodite. Next base: position 251,983 of record NEWO01000063.1, read on the forward strand.
AGTGATTGTAAAAGAGAAGAGATTCAAAGGAACTTCAAGAGTTTCGTAGAGGAAATGAGATAAGTTTTTAACTTTTTTAATTTTAGAATACTTTTGGTTTTAATTGATACTTGTTGGTATGACAATGACTTCTTCTTTTAAACATAAGTGTGATTTTTTTTCTATTTAGATTATGAGTAGTTTTCTTTATCTTTCTTCTTGAAATGATAAGTAATTAAGTTTTATAGGGAAGTTGTGGAGACTATTGATCTTTAATGATGGAAGAAGTTGTGATGATTTAAATTCATGCACTTCATTTACTTCTTGATTTGGTCAATCCAGATTTTAAATTTGTTGTGAGAACATGTAAGAACCGGGCTGGTATTGTCTTAGTCAACAATTGGAAAGATTCACATGAGGTTGTATGAATGAGAATGTAGTTCATATGATTGAGTTGAAATAAATAAGGAAATATTCATTTATGGGTGTAGAGTTAGGGCTTCAAAGTGACAAGTTAAAGCCCCCAACTTGTTTTATTGTTTTAGGTTCTGATACAAGAATGTTAGCCCTCAGGTGGAGGGAATCGAGGGAACTCTAGAGTGAGATCTAGTATCTTTCCTGCCTAGCCAATGTTCTTTATATCATCTCTAGTAAGGGTAAGGAATATTATTGCTCTTATTTGGCACAACACAATTTTTATACTTCCACAATAGAATTCCTACACTTATTACTGATTCATGATAAGAAGAAAGATATTTTCATATTAAATACTTTTCTTCTACAAAAACTTTAGTTATCTATTTTTTTAGTTGTTACTATTTTGTTAAAATATCAAAAATACAAAAAATATTTAAATTCCTATAAAAATCATTTTTTTTTCTAAAATGTGCATATTTCATAATCTTCCCTATGGGTTCGACATTCAAGTTTTAATCAAAAAGTCCTATATTACATGATAACGATACGTATACTTGCGTAGTATCCCAATATAAATATATATATAAATTAAAAAAGTTAAATTCGTATTTTTCTTCAAGATAATGTTTTTGGTTTTGTTTCAAAATAAGAAAACATAAGTGAAAAATACCGTCAGAACTATTGTTATACTATGCATAAGCATTAAATGTCACGGGGATCAAGTTTTTGGCGCCGTTGCCGAAGAAGAAAACTAAGTAAATTTTTATTTAAAAAAAGCCTTATTTAAACTTTAAATATTGTATCTTATTTTATATGTTTTATTTTTGTTTTATTTTATTTTATGTTAATGTATGCGCAGTTCAGGTTCTGAAGGACTAGTGCCCTACGTTTCTGATTTAGAAAGAACTATTAGAAAAATAGGAAAAACTACTGTAGTGGCTAATTCATTTGAGCTTAAATCTGTCATTATCCAAATGGTATCAAATAATCAGTTTGGCGATCACCAACTGAAGATCCAAATTTACATCTTATCAATTTTCTAGAAATGTGTGCTACATTTAAGTACGATGGTGTTTCAGATGATGCCATAAGACTTAAGTTATTTCCTTTCTCACTGAGGGATAAAGCTAAGATGTGGTTGAATTCATTAGCACCTGGATCTATCAGAACTTTGGGTGATTTAGCACAAAAATTCCTTGCTAAATATTTTTCACCATAAAAAACTACAAAACATAGAAATGATATTACTTTTTTTAATCTGTTTGAAGGGGAATCTATTTAAGAAGCATTAGAATGATTTAAAGAACTCTTAAGAAAGTGTCCACACCATGCTATACCAGATTGGTTAATAATTCAAACCTTTTATAATGTATTAATTGGTTCTCTTAGATCTATTATCGATGCCGTTGTTGGTGGTTCATTGATGTCAAAACTATTTCATGATGCTTATGCTTTAATTGAAGAGATGGCTACCAATAACTTTTAATGGCAAATATTCATGAAACTGATGCATTTACTAAATCTAAAACTGATGCATTTACAAAAACTGAAATTTCATTGATGTCAAAACTTTCTGACACGGTGAATCTAAAGAAAGTAGCCAATATTCATGAAACTGATGCATTTACTATGTTAGCAAATCAAGTTGCTGCAATTTTAAGGAAGTTAGAACAATTTGGAATGAAATTTTCTCAACCAATTTCCATGATTGAAAGAATTCATTAGGCCAAATGGTAGATTCTCATGTATCATTAGAAGCTTTGAATGCCATAAATAATAAGCAGAATAACCCATATTGAAATTATTATAACTCAGGTTGGAAGAACCATCCCAAATTTAACTAGAATAACAATTCGGGTAGAAATAATCAACATTGGGGAACAACCAAAGAAACCCATTAGGAAACTCGAACAACCAATGAAATAATAATTATGGATCTACTTATCCTCCATGTTTCAATAGTAATACACATTTTAAGGAGTAGAAGTTGTCTATAGAAGAAGTGGTGTTACAAATGAGAAATTAATTACAATGTCAAGGAGCTACAATTAGAAATATTGAGAAACAACTTGAGCAAATAACAAATTCCTTAAGTAAAAGATCCTAAGAAACACTTCTTACTAATACTTAATCAAATCCAAAATACCAGAATAAAGAACAAGTAAAGCCGTTCAAATTAGAAAAGAAAGAGAGTTGGAAGGTCGTGTTCAAAAAGAAATTGAAATAGAGAGAGAAGAAATTGAAGAATCAAAAGTGGAAGCTCCAAAAGATTTTAAGAGCTCTATTTCACCACTAAAAATTGATTTGGAAAAACCACCACCTCCATTTCCTCATAGGCTTTGTCAGCAGAAGTATGATAAATAATTTTTAAAATTTATGGAAATAATTAAGAAGCTTACAATTAATATTCTATTTGCTGAAGCCTTAAAACAAATGCCAAGTTATGAAGGATATTCTCAACAGGAAAAAAAAGTTTAAAGATAATGATACTGTTGCACTAAGTAAGGAGTGCAGTACGATAATTCAAAAAAAGCTTTTTAAAAAAGTTAAAGATCCTGGTAGCTTTACAATTCCATGTGCAATAGGAGAGAGATTTTATGGGAAAGCTTTATGTGATTTAGGTGCAAGCATTAACCTTATGCCATTATCAATATTTAAAAGATTAGGATTAAGAGAAATACCCCCTAGTATTGTAACTCTGCAGTTAGCAGATCGTTCGATAACATACCCTAAAGGAGTTATAGAAGATGTCCTAGTGAAAGTGGATCAATTTATCTTTCCTGTCAATTTCATTGTGCTTGATATGGAGGAAGATAAAGAGATACCTATCATTTTGAGGAGACCTTTCCTAGCCACAGGAAGAGCAAAGATAGATGTGCAGAAAGGGGAATTAAAAATGCGTGTTAATGATTAAATTGTTACTTTTATCATTTAAAAATCATTGAAATGTCCTACAAAAGGTAAAGATGATGAATGCTATAGAATGGATGTTAAGATATCGAAGCGAATGCCATTTCAAGACTACTTATGAAGAAAAATCAGAAGAAAAAGATATAGAACACAAGTAAGAAGAGGAATTAGATCATTGTTTAAGCCTTTTTAAGGAACATTCAAGTTATGCTCAAGAAAGTTTTGAAATTTTGGACACGATAGACAAAAACAAATCATTTTGTCCATCTATTGAAAAGCCTTCAGAATTTGAGTTGAAATTACTTCCTGAACATTTAAAGTATGTCTTTTTAGGAGATTCCACTACTTTACCTGTTATAATTTCCTCAAAGTTGATAAAGGAAGAAGGAGAAAAGCTGATGAAAATTTAAAAAAAATTTAGAAAGCCTTTAGATGAATAATTGCTGATATTAAAGGAATTAGTCCTTCAATTTTTATGCATAGAACTAATTTGGAAGAAAAATAAAAACCTAGGGCTGATCCGTAAAGGAGATTAAATCTTGTTATGAAAGAGGTTGTTGAGAAAGAAATTTTAAAGAAGTTAGATGCTGGAATTATCTACCTTATTTTAGATAGTGCATGGGCTAGTCCAATTGACTGTGTTCCTAAGAAAGGAGGATTAACTATAACTGTGAATGAGCATGATGAGTTAATATTTACTAGACAAGTTACAGGGTGGCGAATATGCATTGATTATAGAAAATTAAATCTTATCTCTAGGAAAGATCATTTTCCACTACCCTTTCTAGATCAAATGCTGGATATACTAGTTGGGCATAAATACTTTTGTTTTCTGGATGGATATATCAATTATCACCAAATTCAAATATCTCTTAAGAATCAAGAGAAAACAACATTTACCAGTCCTTATGGTACTTTTGCTTTTAGAAGAATGTCCTTTGGTATATGTAATCCCCCTGCTACATTTCAAATATCTATGATGGCATTTTTTTGTGATTTAATTGAAAAAGGGATTGAAGTCTTTATGTATGACTTTTTAGTGTTTGGAACTTCATTTGACTTATGTTTAGAACATTTATCTAAAGTTCTTAATCGTTGTGAAGAAACAAATGTAGTCCTCAACTGAGAAAAATGCTAATTTATGGTAGTAGAAGGAATTTTATTAGGTCATCAAATATCAGAAAATGGTATAGAAGTAGTTCCTGCTAAAATTCAAGTGATCGCTAATTTACCTTATCCAACAAATGTAAGGGAAATTAAAAGTTTTTTAGGACATGTTGGATTCTACATGCGATATATTAAGGACTTCTCTAAGATTCTTAAGCCTTTATGCCATTTAGTGGAGAAAAAATGCAATTTTCAATTTTGATGAGGAATGCCTAAAAGCACCAATTATAGTTTTACCAAATTAGGAAAAACCTTTTAAAATTATGTGTGATTCAAGTGATTATGCTATTGGAGCTATTTTAGGGCAAATATATGATAAAATTTTAAAAGTTAATTACTATGCTAGTAAAACTCTTAATGAAACTCAAATTAATTATACAACAACTAAAAAAGAATTATTAGCAATTGTATATGCCTTTGATAAATTTAGATCATATTTGATTGGAACTCATTGTATAGTGCATACAGATCATTCTGCTACTAAGTACTTAATGAAAAAGAAGGATACTAAATCGAGACTTATAAGATGTATTCTTCTTTTACAAGAATTTGATTTTAGAATAGTAGATCAGAAGGGAACTGAAAATCAAATTGCTGATCATTTGTCTACGCTTGAATTATAAAAACCATTTTATTTTGAAAAAAAAAATTGTTGAATATTTTCCAGATAAAAAATTATTCATTGTAAATGAGTGGCATGTTTCGTGGTGTGTCGATATTGTGAACTATATTGTTAAGGATCTTAAACCCTATGGAATGACATACCAACAAATGAAAAAAATTATTTCTAAAGCTAAGAGTTATTTTTGGGATGACCTATATTTATATAATCAAGAAAAGAATCTGATCATTCGAAGATGTGTACCATTAGAAGAAACTTATGAAATTATCCAAAAATGTCATAATTCTAATTTTGAGGGACATTTTGTGTTGATAAAACAACATACAAAATTCTACAATCTGGATTTTATTGGCCTACAATTTTTGGAGATGTTAATGCTTATATCGAAGCTTGTGATAGATGTCAAAGAGTAGGCAATATTTCAAGAAGAAATAAGATGCCCCTCAATTATATGCTAGAAGTTGAAATATTTGATGTTTGGGGATTAGATTTCATGGGACCATTTATACCATCTTTCAAAAATTTATATATTCTATTAGCAATGGACTATGTATCCAAATGGATAAAAGTTGTTGCTTTACCTCGATGTGATGCTCAAAGTGTTGCAAATTTTTGAAAACGAACATATTTTGTAGATTTGAGATGTCGAGAGTTATCATTATTGATGATGGAAGTCATTTCAGAAATGCCATAATGGAGAAGTTTTTAAAGAAATATAATATAAATCATAGGATTGCTACTGCTTATCATCCTCAGACAAGTGGTTTGGCTGAGTTATCCAATCGGGAAATTAAAAGAATTATGGAAAAATCTGTGTATATAACAAATAGATTGGTCAGTCAAACTTGACTATGCTTTGTGAGCTTATAGAACTGCATATAAAACTCTTATAGGAATGTCCCTAAATAAGCTAATATTTGGAAAACCTTGTCACTTACCAGTTGAACTTGATCATAAAGCATATTGGGCTTTTAAAGAGTTCAATTATATTTTAAAAGATACTTCTGAGAAAAGATTGTTACAAATAAATGAGCTTGAAGAGATAAGGAATGAATCTTATGAGAGTGCTAAGATTTATAAAGAAAAGATGAAAATGTGCCATGATCAAAAGATTCTTACTAAAAGTTTTCAGCCAGGGCAACAAGTTTTGCTATATAATGCAAGGTTATGATTAGTTCTAGGAAAACTTAAGTCCAGGTGGATGGGCTCATTTGTTGTGATAAAAGTTTATTGTGATCGAGCTGTGGTTATTAAAGATCCAAATTTTGAGAAAATTTTTAAGGTGAATGGACATAGACTAAACCAGTATTACATAGGGGATCAACATAGATATAATGATGGAATGATGTTGGGCCAACCAAAATGAGCACTGATTACGTTGGGCTGACAATGTAAAACCAAACTCTTTGTGGGAGGCAACCCATAGTTATAGGTGTGTTTTTTCTTTAATTGTTGTTTTGAATCTGATTAAGAAATTTAGGATAGTATTTTTGTATTTATTATGTTCTAGTAATGATTTTTAGACTTTATTTAATGACGTAAACATGTTAGAATGAGAATTTGGACGTTAAGTTGACTGGTGCAAAAATGTGCACTAGCGCTTAAGCACGACAATTTAATAACATCAAAAAATTTTGATTTTTAGAAGGTGTAACTGCAATTTAGTTGGAATAAATGTGTCTTGGCTGTTTCTAGTCATGCCTCAAAGTTATGAGGGGGAATTAGGCCTACAAATAGAAGGGTTTTGTGAACAAATTTCACCCCAGATTATTTTTAGCCCTAAATGTCTAAGAAAGAGATAGATTTTGAGAAAATGTCTTCATGTGAGATGAATTTGAAGAAGAAGGAAAAAGAAATGAGGAAGAAGTTCATTAGTCAAAGTGCACAGGAGATGTATAACGGTTTGTTAGTCGTTAGTATTGATAGGATATCTGAGAAGATCAACCAAATTGAGAATACTATATCTGTATTATAGGTTAAGGTGCTTGAATTGCATGCTCATCTAGAATATATTGGGTGCCAACTTAAGATATAATTCAACTATACCAGCTATATAGAGGAAGCATATATTGTGATGTTTCTTAAGAAAAAGTGGATCGAAGATGATAGTATTAGAGCTCATCACCACCGTCCGTTTTATCAACTCTATATTCCTGGAGAGACTACTGAGAGACAAGAATTTGTTCCTTCTAATGAAGAGTGGCATTAAGTTAAGTGTTAGGAAATGTGTGATTGGAGTCATGTTTTTATGTGTGTTAGTGTTTATGTCTTGTGTTTAGTGTTTGTGTCACTTATGTGTTTAATTGTAAATGTGTGTTAAGTGTTTTGTACTGAGGAAAATTTTCTCATCCAAGACTATTTGAAAAGAGAACTAAGTGCTAAATGCGTTTGTACTTGTTTGTGAATTAATATATGTTTCTTTCTGTTAAAACTTGTGTTATTTTTATCCTCAAATTAAATTAGTTATTATGGAGCATTTTGAGAGAGAAAGAAGTTATAGGAAATAAAAAATTGTCATTTAAGTGCCATGAGACCATTTAGGGGTGGTTTACTGAGGATAATAGTGCATTTTACTAAAATTAAAGATATAAAAAATTGTGCACTGGCGCCTAAGAGCCATATCTAGCGCTTAAGCGTAAGCCAACCCGAGAGGTAAGCATCACGCTAAAGAGTCGATTCACGAAAACTAGTTCACGATTCACGATTTACACAAACGGTTAAAAGTGAATTTTAGGTCCGAAAATACCTTTTTAACACCTCCTATCGTCTTCGCCAACTCAAGTTCACAATTTTGAGGGCTAGCGTAAGTGAAATTTGGAAATTTCTTGGTGGAATCGAGTGAGATTTTCTAGATCCAAGTTCCTTGAGGTAAGAGCTTTACTTCTATGCAAAATGTTTGGATTTTCACCATATATTTTAAGCACATTTGGAAGATTTCAAAAATTTACTATTCATTGTGAAAAGTGGAGAAAAATCTATCGAAATTGCTTGGAAAGTTTAGTTAGCTCTTTTGGAAGTTTAGTTTAGTGATTTAAAATTGATTTTTAAAGTTATTCTTGGAATTTATGAAATTTATAGAATGACACCAAGAATGAAAAGGAGCATAGGAAAGAGCCCATTTAATTCGAGCAAATTTGTTAGCTCACAATCTCAGGATAGATATAATGACGCTCTACAGTCACAAAATTGATTCAGCAGAGATGTTTCAAGAGTCCAGGTGGAGAAGTTGAGAACCTGATAGTCCGCCGACAGTGAGAACAGTTCTGTTGTTTTTCTGCTGTCGCTGTGATTTCTGTTGTGAGGGAGTTTTATGCAAATCTTGCAGAGGCTGAGGACAATTAAGTTATGGTTAAAGGGAAGTTGGTAACTTTAACTCCAGAGGTAATCAACTTGTTTTGCCATTTACCACCGAAGAATTTGTGTTTTTTTGCAAATTATAGTCCTACTGAATTAGAGTTAGACTAGATTATTTCATACTTGACTATTGGGAGAGGACTTTGGAAAATTACCGATGAGAGGAGAATAAATTTTCTAACGTCAAAGTTGTGTGCACCATCAAAGGCTTGACACTATTTCATTTCTGCTCGTCTGCTTCCGACCAATCATCTCAGTGAAGTGAATAGAGGGAGAGCAACATTAAATTATTGTATTCAAGAGGGAAAGCCCATCAACATAGGGGCTTTGATCTATCACACTATCATCAGTTCAGCTGCTACTGCTACTACTGCATGTATGGGATTTGCTTCCTTAATATTTTCTTTATGTGAGTAGGCTGGAGTGAAGCATGATAGCCAGGGGAAGTTCTATTACCTCTAAAGCCAATCACAAAGGTGAATGTGAAGACTTATTTTGAACATTCGATTTTTGGCTGGAGAGGAGGGTTTTCCAAAAGCTATGGATTAGAGACGTCTACTGCATCTACCTCTACTGCATCTTCACACGACCATCTACTTCACGTGCTTCTACATCTAGAGGTGATTCTACTAAGACTCAGGATGAGTTACTACAAAAGATGATGGATAATATCAATTTTACTGCTGATAAGGTACAAAATTTAGGGCGTTTTGCAGACCATACTAATAGTTATAATAAATAGAAGAGTAATTATGAAGAGAAATTCCACTAATCTTTGGAAAGCCTGATTAGAGGTGAACCAGGAGTGTAATTTCCTCCATATCCTCGATATCCTGATTATAAGCCTGAAGAAAAATGGTACAGCGGTGATTCTGAGGATGAAAAGTAGAGCTGAGAGATTCATTTTATGATTGTAATATAAGATGAACTATGTGTTCTGATCTTGCTACATTTGCATCTGTGTGTTGTTTTGGACTATCTTTCATATTGTGTTTTGAATTTTTGTATTCTATTATTGTTGCGATTCTTGTGTTAGATAGTATTTTTTTTTAAATTTTAGGGTAGTAACTGTTGTTTTGTGTTTAGTACTGTCATTTAGTTAGTTTAGAACTTAACTTAATTTCATATATGTTATAAAGTAGAAAGTCTTGCTAGCTTAGATCTTAAACTTAAAATTTAGAAACTGCTACATTAAAATTTTCTTTTATCATGTTAGTGTGTTGTTTGTTTTTATACCCGCTGTTTAGAAGTCTATTGAATCTCTACATGGTAAACTAAAATAAAAATATAGAAAATTTGATCAAAAATTAATTTTACTCTTGTCTTTAGTTTTATACTTGTATAATTAGGATGTTAAAATTCTTGTTAGCATGTTATTTTTGAATTTTCATTTTTTCTTATATAATTATCTGATGCTAAACTGTTTAATCTATGAAAAATTTAAGTTTTGGGGGGATGAAAAATATTTTCAAAACTAGAATTTTATTTGTTCTCAAATGTACTACAAGTGAATTTGATTTTAAAATAAAATTTGATTATGTATACGAAGTTATACTAGGGAAGTAAAATTTGATTTTAGAAATGAATAAGAAAATTTAGTTAAAATCTTAAGTAATGAAGAAAAACTTTAAGTTAAAAATTTTTAGTATAGAAAATGATTAATATAAGTGACTATCTTTAGTAAGAAAAATTGTATTTTTGAAAAATTTATATAATTTAGATTTTCATTTTTAATACTTGAATTTCTTTTATTTAAATGATTTTCAAAAACTAAATAAAAGTTTTATATCAAGAATTTACTTTAGGAAAGGAGAAGTGGAATTCAAAATCATTAAATGTCTATTCAGATATAGTAATTCTTGCCTCAAAAAGAAAAAGAAAAGAAAAGAAAAAGAAAAGAAAAGAAAAGAAAAGAAAAGAAAAAGAAAAGAAAAAGAAAAGAAATGTAATGGCGGAGAAGCTTAAGGATTAGTGCCTAATGAAAAATTGGCTCTACATTTGATCTTTTTAAAGTATAAGACTTGATAAAAATCTTAAGCTTATAAATATAATATAGTAAGTAAAATTATTTTTAATAAAAATTTTTAAGTAGAGAAAATAAAATAACTAAAAGCTAAATTTAGAGAACTTACAATATTTCTGAATTAGATAAGAACTCATATTTTTATAGTTCTTAACAGTAAAAATTTTCAAACTTTAGGTTGGTCTCATTTACTAATTATTTTTTCTAAGGTGGGCTCTATATTTCTAAATCTAAATTTTAGTAACTCCTAAAGAAACACTTTTTAACATTGATTGGAGCCAATTGACTAGGCTATCGGTTCAATTTGGTCAGATTATGTCATATGGTCAAAATTGGGGTTTTTATCTAAATCAAGATTGAGCTCACCATGGGCCAATTAAGCTTGGATTTTGTTTAACTTAGCTATAAAAAAAGTTAATTTGAGTTTAGAATTGGAATTAGGGTTAACTAAGATCAAATTGATGGACATTTGAGTTGAATTTGGGGAAATTTGGGCCCTTAAAGGCAACTTTGGAGGTTTTGGTTGAAGATGATCAAATTAGCCAAATTGAGTCATGTGGTAGTTGAAAAAAATTCAATTGGGAATATTTGAGATTTATTGAGAATTTCTAGGAATTTTTGAAATTTTTGGAATTTTGGGTTATGGAGGGTTATCTTGGTAATTTGGGTTGTTAGGGGCAAAAGTCCAAGACGAGTATTTTTTATTGGATTGGGTAGCTAATCACCCTAAATGTGCCATGGACCAAAGGAAATCCCATTTTGGGTTCTCTATGTACTGCTCTTAGTTAAACCATAATCCTGGGGTTGGTAGGTTTAGGGGATCATCTACATGCGTATCCCAAAAGATCAAGGGACCTAGGTTAGAAATTTGAGTTTAGGGTTGTGAGTGATGATGAGTGTAGATGAGTGTAGTGAGTTCCTTAGCTCCAGACCAACACCCAGGGTCAACCCTAAGGTCCATCAGTCCTAAGGGTGACTCATCTTGAGTTTCCCTTATAGTGACCCCACATACTAAGTGCTAGAGGTTAGGACTAATATGTAGAACTTCAAGTTGAGTAAAGAAGATTGTAGAATTTCTAATGGTGAGGGTTTCATGTCTAGTTTTCTAAGAATAGTCAATAGGAAAGTCCTATGGCTAGACCTGGGCTACTAAAGAGGAAAAATTAAACCTCAACCTAAAGTGAGGTCAACAAATGAACCCTCAATAGACGTGGTGTGCCGGGCGAGCACACCGCGCGTATTGGCATTGACCGATGAGATCAACAAAAGCCAACAAAAACTCCTAAGTTAACAAACCTAGATGTATGTGTAGAGTTGTGTGTGTGATTTGTTTTATTTCCGCTGAGGATACTAGCAGATGATCGTATTATTGAAATTAATGAGGGACTCTCGCTAGGGATCGGAGAGTGAATTTCGAGTTATGAAATTTCAGAATTTTCTAGAGGATGGGGATCACCAAGCAAGTGCTAACCCTGAGGTGGAAATTGAAATTTAAGTATCAATTCTGTAAAGACAAAAAGAGTCAGAATTTAGGTACCAACCTTAAAAGATGAGAATTTGAATTTAGGCACTAATTCGAAGATGTAAGAATTGAAATGTAGGTATCAATCCCGAGAAGAGATTCAAAATTTAGGTATTGACCTCGAAATGTGAGAATTGAAATATAGGTATCAATCCCAAGAAGAGAGTCAAAATTTAGGCATCGACCTCGAAAGGTGAGAATCAAAATTTAGGTACTGATTCAAAGATGTGAGAATTGAAATTTAGGTATCAATTTGAAGATGTGAGAATTGAAATGTAGGTATCAATTCAAAGACGTGAGAATTGAAATGTGGTTATGAATTCGAAGATGTGAGAAT
>NEWO01000063.1:264908-309398 GCA_003013225.1 Phalaenopsis aphrodite
TGAAATGTAGGTGTCAATTCAAAGATGTGAGAATTGAAATGTAGGTATCAATTCAAATATGTGAGAATTGAAATGTAGGTATCAATTCAAAGATGAGATAGTCGGGATTTAGGTACCGACCCCAAAAGATGAGAATCAAAATTTAGATACTGATTCGAAGATGTAAGAATTAAAATTTACAAAGAGCTTGTGGTGTTGAATTTGCAAAAGTGTATCGCGTGGAAAGGTTGATTTTGTGGAAGATTTGTAGAGCTTTGTGGGGTTTTGTGCAAAATGAAAAATTTTGCTGGATGTAAACAGAGTTAAGGTAGGTAAAGACGGTTATGTTGCACGTACAAGGGTAGGAAACTCAAAAAATGAGAGGATCCACTCAAGAAATTTGTTTCTTTTTTTTTTGTTTTTAACGCATTTAATTTTTAAAAATTTGTCTTTAAAGTTTTAATTTTAATTAGTTGATTACCAAAAGAAAATTTTTTTGTTGTTTATTTATTGGTGATTATTTTCTTTTTCATTTATATTTTTAAAAAGTTGTTGTTTCGCTTTTTGTTCGTTGAAATTTTGAACCAGCGCGTGGTCCATGGCTTTCATCCCTCACACTAAAAAACAACTGATAGAAAAGCACAATTTGAGAGAAATTTCCATTAATTTGCTCCAACAAGGATGTCATAAATCGAACATAGGCTAATGTCTCAAAAGGTACATTATGTAGTCCATGTCGAAATACATCGAGAACATCTCATGATTGGAATACATTCTAGACTGAATACATCAGATACATGTCATGCTGTTAAAAGAAAGAATGTGAACCCTCTATATCAGGTATGTTGAGCTCCTGATCAAGTAGACCTTCTAAGTCATGCTACAGGATAAGAGTTCCTTTCGCATGTACTTAGAGGTACAACCTTCTCACAACTCATATGGAAGTAACTCCTCCAATTCCGGGTCCAGCTGGAATCCATATGGCTTTTTACTATCATCCATCCTGCGGAAAGTCACAGACACCCTACGGTGTCGTACTCCTGGAATGCAATGTTTGAAAACATCTGTACCGTTGCCCTTGAGAACAAGTACTGAACCGACTAGAAGAGGAATCTCAACAAAACCTCTGAATTCACCAGGGCTGACGATATCGATTTCTTTCCTAAATAGAGTATTGCTTTTCCTCAGAAATGAGACAGTGCAGAAAGGCATCACAAAATCTTGATGATCAATGTGTCGGTGAATGCAGTCACCCTGTTCATAGATATTAATGATGAAAATGTTGGGAATACAGGTACCAGGTAAAATATTACATATGACTATCCTTTTGATCTTTTATTTTACAATTGGCGGCAATGGATCTATTTGATCGTGCCTGAGGATCCCAGGCGGATTCCCCTATCTGTCATTTGTGAAGTTGTAACAACAGCCACACTGGATGGTGATTTTTCCCTTCCCTCTCATCCATTTATTTGGCTCAAAATATGTCCTTTCCATGAGAAGGCCAGCTCAGCCTTTGTCTCTTAAATCAAAGATACAGTCCAGAATGCTTCTTTCATCAGTCTCAGAGAAAACCCTGGTGTATAGTCCCAGGCCTTCCAATATGTTGACAAACTTTCCCTGAACTTCTTCATAAAACTCAAATTCTATTTTATTTACTTTTCTTATCTTGTAGTATTCTACAATACCAGGGGTCGACAGCTGTCGCCGGCTTTCCTTCCTTCGAGCATCGGTGGGAACCCAAACTGGTGCTAGTCAATTTGGAGTATGAGACTCAACCTCTAATGGATGTACGACCCTGGGGTCCGTGGTACATATTGATCCGTCTCCAGTGGGACATATGGTTCATCCATCATGAAATCCAAAGTTTGAGATCCATTGGTGCTTGAAGTATAATCTTCTAATGTACTAAAATGCTGTAGATGCATAACATTGCAATCCATGCATTCTACAAATGCGCCTGTGGCTGATGTCATGGCCGGTATTTCAATGTTGCATGTCGGGCAACCCTTGCAGAAAACATCTGAAACTGAAAGTGTGTTTGAATCTGTCAGAAACCCTGGTTCTTCATCCATGGTTGGTAAGCTAGTAGAAGTTTCATTCAGGTCTGCATCATAAATATGCCCCTCAGGAATAGAGGTGAGCAAGTTGTTTGTCTCTCTTTGATGTTTACGTTCTTGTCGTAGAGAATCTCTCTACTTCTTGCATCTTGCATTCCTTCGTTGCGTCCTGCGAAGCGGAGTACTTAACGGTCGTTCGTTAGTGGTGGCTATTAGGCCCCCAGCAGGTGTAGCTACCATGGAGGGCAGACGGCAGGGCCACTCCATCGGATCTCGCTTTGTTATCATGTTCATGTCATTGCGTGATACATTATCTTTAGTGGTCTCCCTCAATAGTGAATGCAATCCTTCTTTCTCTTTGCAGTTGACTATGTCTATTAGAGGACCTTCGTAGTCCATGTCAACCTTGTTGAAATCGACGTTCAAGTCTATGGTGCTGCGTTGCGGCTCCATCTCCTCATTTAATGCGAGGTTCCAGCCATCCTGGAAAGCAAAGATCAGCCATTGTCCCGACGTTTTTCTGCAGGCAACAGGAAAAAAATCAGTGGGCCGAAACTTGTCATTAATAAGAACAAAATAAAGTGTACATTAAAGTAAATTTTAGTTTATTTTTGTGGAATGAATTTTATGTATGAGTTTTGTTTAATTAAAAGTGGAAAGAAGAAAATTTGAAGTTTAAAATATTTTTTTCAAAATTTTAACTATATGGAGGTTAATTACAAAATTTGGACCCAGTCATAGAGATTTGGCCAAATATATAACCCTAAAACAATCAATGTTTCCAAATTTTTAGAGCAACGAGAGGCAAGCAGCGTCAAGTTGTGTAATAAGTTTTCAGATATCGTCCGTTTATTGGTAACATGGGTTTTTTACCACGGAAGTCCACTAACTGGTAGGCTCCTCATGTGTAGACCTTTTCAATGACAAATGGTCCCTCCCAAGTTTGCTTGAATTTTCCACCTTTTTTGCGGCGTGCATGAATAGTTCTTTTGAGCACAAGTACGAGGTCACCAACTTTGAATGTCCTTTGGCGGACCAATTTGTCATGGCTTTGCCTGGTAAAGCTCCAAATATTGTTGTGCTTCTAGTCATCTTCCCTCGAGACTTTTCAGTTCTTTAAGTCTTAGTTTTACACTTTCCTCCGTTGATAGTTGATTGACAACAATGACTCTGAGGGATAGTGTCTAGATTTCTAGCGGTAGCACGACCTTGGACCCTTACACGAGCATATAAGGTGTACACTGAGTGGAAGTCCTGAATGTCATCTGGTAGGCCCATAAGGCTTCTAATAGTTTGTTGTGCCAATCTCTTTTATTTTCGTCCAGTGTTTTCTTCAAAGTCTGTACCAGAGTTTTGTTGAAAGCCTCAGCTAGACCATTTGCTCTGAGATAGTAAATTATAGAGTATCTCCAATCTATTCCATGTCTGCTGACAAAATTGTTGATCTTTGTACTTCTGAAAGCTGTCCCATTGTCCGAAATTATTCTTCGCGGTACTACAAAATGGTAGATGACTTGGCTTCTGAAAAATTAAAACACGTGATGTGCCGAAACCTCACGTAATGGTACTGCCTCCGCCCATTTGGAGAAGTAATTTTTAGCTGCAAGTATAAGCCTGTGTATTTTTAGAAGATGGAGGGTCTATCAGACCTATTATGTCGGTGCCCCAACACTCGAATGGCCACGAGGCAACAGGTGGGTGTAGCACATTTGGAGGCTGGTGTAAGACCACCCATGCACTTGACATTGGTGACATCTTCTAGCTATATCCATGCAATCAGACATCATTACTGACTAATAGTATCCGAGTCTTTTGTTCTTCATCTTCAATTTTTGCCCTGATTGGTGAGTGCCACATAATATGACGTGTACCTTTTTAACAATATTTTGTGCTTTGACTTTGCTCAAACATTGTAGCCACATTTGGTCGAACGATCTTCTATAAAGAACATTTCCCATCAGGGTGTAAGACATGGCCCTTCTTGTGATGTGGTGCGCCTTAGACTTATCTTCTGACAACTTTCCAGTATGCAAATATTCTATTAATGGCTTGCACCAATCTTTGTTGTTATCTGCAACCGTATTTATTGTTTCTTATTTTCCAAGCTTGTGTAGAGCTTCGAAGTAGATCTGAGACAAGACTCATCTTCCTTGTACTGTAACATTAATGGAATCCTACAGGGGACACGCCATTTCCTTAGCGAGTTTTGCTAGAGCGTCGGCATGGGCATTATCTCCCCTAGGAATCCGGCAGAAAGTCACATCATGGATCTACTCCAGGAGCTTCATCGTGTACCGATGGTATTCTACTAATCTTGATTTCAAAATTTTGTATTGTGTGGTGACTTGCAGGATGATGAGTTGGGAGACACCGTAAATAGCAATGTTTGTTATATCCATTGATATTGTCATTTCCAATCCAGTGACTAAAGCTTCATATTCTGATTCATTATTAGTGCACGGCTCTATCAGGTGGTATGAGAACCTCAACATACAGTTATCTGGCGTGATAAAGATCATTCAAATTCCTACTTTGCTTGGTATAACTGTGCTTGATCCTTTGTCTTTTCTGGCTGACGAAGCGCCATCGAAGTACACCTCCCAACATTGCGCACTGGATAATTACATTTATAATATTTTCTTGTCTGGTAACTCGTCATTGAGAAAGGACCCAGTTGGCAGTGGGTCTGCAGCAAGAAAGTCTGCTAGTATCTATCCCTTGATAACACGGAGCGGAACAAAAGTTATATCAAATTGCAATAATAACATTGACCATCTTGCTAAACATTCAGAGAGTGTTGGTTGGGTCATTAGATATTGCAATGGATTAACTTTTGAGATTAGGGCAATCTTATGAGAAAGCATGTAATGTCTAAGCTTTTGGGCGGCAAAAATTAACGCTAGAAAATGCTTCTCAATAGGTGGATACCTTATCTCCGTCCGTATTAAACGACGACTCAAGTAGTAGAGTACATTTTTTTTACCCTCATCATTGACTTGGGCTAAGAGGGCTCCGAGAGAGTCATCTAAAGCCGCGATATAAGGTATCAACGGTTTCCCTGGGATAGGGGCTGCCAAGATAGGAGGTGTTATTAAGTATTTTTAACGTCCTCAACGGTCCGCTGGCATTTCTCCTCCCAAATAAATTTTGTGTCCTTTTTAATTAATATTAAGAAAGGCTGACACCTACCTGAGAGATTAGAAATAAAGCGTCTTAGATATGCCAAATTCTGTTGGAAGGAATGTAGTTATTTCAAGGTTTTAGGGCGAGGCGTTTCCAAGATAGCTTTAATCTTATCCGGGTTGATCTCGATTCCCCGATGACGGACAACGAAACCTAGAAATTTCTTGAAGGTAATGCCAAAGGCGCACTTAAAGGGATTCATTTTAAGGTCATATCATCGTAACGGTTCAAACACGATCATCAAATCATACAAATGGTTTATTTTTTGTTTACTTTTGATGACCAAATCATCCGCATAACATTCTACTTGATTGTGAATGAGGTAGTAAAAAATCTTCATCATTGCATGCTGATATGTTGCTCCAACGTTCTTTAGGCCGAACAACATTACTGTGTAGCAGAAAATTCCAACCGGTGTTATGAAGGCTATAAATGCTCATCCTCGGGAGCCATCTTGATTTGGTTGTATCCCAACGACCCATCCATAAAGGAGGAAATTTCATGTGTTGAAGCGATGTCCACCATCATCTCCAGAATGGGTGGTGAAAATTTGTCTTTCGGACATGCCTTGTTCAAATCTCTGAAGTCAACACAAACGCGGATCTGTCCATTTTTCTTCTTAATAGATACAATGTTAGCTAACCACGTGGGGTACTATTCTTCTTTTACAAAGTCGGCGTCTATCCATTTCTTCAACTTGGCGATAACTTGTTGTTTTATCTCGAGGCACATTCTCCGGGGAGCCTGTTTTACTGGGGTCATATTCTTGTCCACCCCAAGTTTATGGACTGCAACCTCTACTGACAGTCCAGAAATTTCATCGTAGCTCCACGCGAAACAATCTTTAAATTCTATTAGTAGTTTGATGAATTCTGCAAATTCTTAGTCATTAAGTAGTAAACTTATAAATGTAGGTCGGGGTTGTTCTTCTGTCCCGAGGTTAATCTCTTTCAATTCATCAACGGTAGATTTAATTTCTTCCTCAAATTTTGGCGGAGCATCTTTAATCAATCGATCGGTAAAGTCATCCTCTATATCGAGGCAATCCTCTTCTGATTCGCCAGTAACAACCATGCAAAATTCAGAATCATCGACTGGTCTGAGTGTATCAAATCCGAGACCCTCTTTTGAAGTTGGAGTTCGACTTTTATCATTCCATAATTTTTTGAAATGTTGAAATTTATTTTTTGGCATTTGTTTTGGTAAGTGTCCCTGTTGAATTAACTTTTGAACATAAAGCAAGAACAAACCAAAACGAAATTCCATTAATTTGTTAGAATCAACATCCAAATTTACATGTTTTTCAAGCTCAGTAAAGGTAGAGGCACGGTAAAATTTGATCAGATTTGAACCAACACTACGGACTTCCTTGACCTCTAAACTCTTAACCTTTGAGGGAGAATCATAGTGAGGTCATAGCATTCACATAGTGGTTTATCCGATGATACACTATTTTATATTAATTCTTTTCCGTATCTTTTAGGGATATATTGTACTGAGGTTTCTTTCATGTTGTCATCGTTATCTCATCTTCAGAACTATCTTCATCACCAATGTTGATAGTTGGCCTAGTCCGTTCAAAAATTAAGTTGATCCTTCCTCGTCCACGTCTCTGGCCTCAACCTTAGGTGTGCGAACTAAAAGGCCTTTAACCATCTCTTTGTAAAGGAGTGATGGAAGATTGCTGAAGCGGAGTTTAATGGCCTCCTTTTTGTTATTCTTCTGAATCTTTATCTTTATTTGTCAGAATCTCACGCGAGAAGACAGTCTTCTTTGGGGGCACGTAGTAGGCAGCATCTTCATGGATACCAACTTCATGCACTGAAAATGGTTGTAGATCTCCCTTGATACAATTTTCTTGACCATCTTTGCGGTATTTAATGCACTGGTGTAGAGATGATGGAACAAAATTGTGCTCATGAATCCATTGTCGACCTAGTATAGCGTTAAAAGATTTCTCGGCGTCGATGATATGAAATTTAGCTGTTGTCATGAGTTCTCCAACCTTCATAAGTAATGTAATTGTTCTGAGGGCTCTTTCTCCCATTTGGTTGAATCCTCTTAACATCATCTTATCAGGCGTAAGATCTTGAGCTTCAATATCTAAATAGGCCAATGTCCGTAGATTCATCAAGTTAAGAGATGCTCCAAGATCCACTAAAACTCTGGATAACACAAATCTGCCAATGCTGACGGAGATGTAGAGTGGACGGTTGTGGTCGGCAGTACCAAGCAACAAGTCTTCATCTATGAAGGTTACCCCAGGCTATTCTTTCAATGAGTAAACTTCATCTGAGGATGTGTTGGCCAACTGAGCTAAGCAAATTTATGGGGCAAGCAAAGCTGTAACCAGAGACTCTCTCATTTCCTTTGACAAGATCAGAGCGTCATAGATGCTTCCTCAGGCTGCAACTTCCGTAGATGAGCTAGCATGTTGTAGTCCACTTTGTATGATCCTCCGATTTTATCTTGATCATGTGATTTTTCCACTGATGGAGGTGGGGGTATCTCTTCTTGAGTCACTTGTTTTCCTTTGTCTGTTGGAGCTGTTCTTGGTGGTAACACTTTTCTGCTCCTTAAGTTAACTTCTGTGATTTCTTCTTCTTGAGATATCATTGTGGAATCTTCCGGTGTCTTTTCCTCCTCATCGGAGAGATCTAAGTTAATGGAAAGTTGTGTACCGTGATGCTTAAGTTTGACTCTTCGTTATCGGTGCTGTCGTAAGTGGTATTATTGATGTCTTCTTTGGAATTGACAACAAGTTCATTGGAATCGAGTATGATTTGAGGATCATATCGGGGATCAAGATTGAAGCTAGATTGGTCATAATCAATTACGTTATCATTAGAAATAGTTAAAACGTAGTCACAATCACAATCATTATATTCATTAGACCCCGGAGCGACAAAAAGATAATCATACAAAGTCAGGGGTTCGAGGACTTTCTTCCCCGAATCTGAGACAACAAATCTAGTAGAGGCAACCCCTATCCTACCCCTCGTTCTATCAATCCTTGCAGTGACGCTTTTCTTCTTTTTGTTCTTTGTTCTTGGCGATGACGGATCTCTTGGCAAAATCTTCATCTCCGGCTTGGTATGTTCCGAACTCTGAATAGAGGCTAGTTTTGATGCAGACTAGAACTTGTTCAGTATCTTCTTAGATGATCTGCTTCAGTCCTCATTCAATCCTTATTTTATATTCGTAGAAGCTTGTTTTGATGAATCGTGTATGTGATTAACGACCCCCTTGATTTCATCCCAAGTTGTACTCCATCCATCTGTTCCAGTATACGGATTGATTGGGGAGATTGGCTTAGCTGATATCATGTTTATGGAACCTTTTCAGGTTCTCTCAAATATTCCTTTAGAATTGTTATATTCTCTTCCTTGAGGTTCTTCTCGAGCCAGTCTTTAAAGATGAATCACTTTTCTATAGTGTGCCCAAGCAACTGGTGGTATGGGAAATAATTTCATTCATTCTTCTTATCCACCTCTTTGGGCTTCTTTGGCTCTGGTAGTTTGAATTCTGGCTTCTTCATCAGACTCCAAAATATTTTAGGTACAGTTTCATCCTTAAAGGAATACATAAATTTCTATCGCTCCAACATGGATATTCTTTTATCCTCTGTTCAAGGTGCTCCTTCTTGAGGCAGCTGCTGGTTGGATTGATTATTTTGTTTCTGAGAGGGCTGGCGATGTTCTTCTGCATATATTTTTATTGGCTGCTTTCCTTTGTTGATGGTCGCCACTACACCAGATTTCTTTTCGATCACTCTGACCACCTTAGCCTTTTCATTTGGCTCCATGTGATTTATTTCTTCTTGAAGACTGCTGACTTTACTGAGTCGCTTCTCAAAGAATTTGATGGTGAGTCCCTTAAGTATGAAAGCTACCAGCCCATAAATGCTCTTGAGTAGAATTTCAATCGCATGATGTTCCAATAGCTGAGGTTCACATTTCATGCTAAGGTTTCTCCACCTCAAAATATAGTCTACCAAAGTTTTGCTGGACTTTTGATTTTCCATCATGAGTTCTCCGATGGACACATAGTGTTGTTTCCCGACAAATCTTTTCACAAACAGTTGTTCCAATTCAAAAAATGTTTTGACTGACTCGTTTGGCAAGTCAGCATACCAGTTGAAAGCAATTCCTGACAAGCTACTGACAAACTGCTGATATAGTAAAGCTTCATTATTCCTCGTGTCGAAAATGCGATATATGTTGTCTGGGATTTCCAGTCCCGCCGAATATTTTGAAGTTTGGGGCCACAAAACCCTTGGGGAAAGGCACGACTTCGATCTCTTTCAGGTAAGGTGTACCCTTCAAAATTGATGCACCACCCTTGGATTGGGGTAAGGCGTCCCTCATTTGTACAACCATATGCTTGAACTCCTTTTCTTGCATGACACTTGGTGGAGAATCTTTCTTCGGTTGCTCATCTCTGTTTGCTGAAGTAGCCTCTCTTCTTTCAGCTATAATGTGTATTTTTTCCAGCTAATTAATCTCTGGAGAAGCTAATTGCGATGCTTGTGATTGCCCTTGAATGGTGGCTATGGCGGTCGTTGCTGTAGTCATCTCTTATATTTTTTTCTCCGGTATACTAACTTGCTCATCCCTTGGGAGGATAACCCTGCGCAACTCATCTATGGCGTTCTCTTCGATCTGAGGTTGAGCCTCACGTGCGCATATTGTGGATCTAGTTTCGATTACATGGACATCTATGAAATCTTCCTCCAAGTAATCATTGTAATTAAAATCTTCATTGTCGATATTGACGAAAACTCTGTGTTCTCTAGCTAACTCAGAAATTTTGATACTGAGTTTCTCAACCCTTTCTTCAATTATCGATTCTATGATTGCTTTAAATTCAAGAGGACCCTGATGGATGTTCTCTACTTGTTCCTCCATCTCACTGGCTATTGTCGCGACGATGTCAGATATTTCAGATCCTAGTTTCATTTCTTGTCCCGCGGGCTCACTGGACTTAATCGGTGTGGCGACTTTGGGTTTCCATACCTTTTTCTTTTTAACAATGATGTCTCAGGATAGAGTGCCTTAGTAGAAAGATCGATATGTCGAGGGAAAGTATGCTCCCAGTGGTGTAGACCGTCTACAGTGCCAGGAAAGCGTCTCATCATTTCCTTTGGGATTGTAGAAATATCTTCATAATGGGTGATGGGTAAGATCTTCAGACTCAGTCTCGACTTAACTGGTCGACGGGCAATGGTCTTGGTGGCAGTATAATCAATAGTAACCACTATGGCATCAATTATGTTCCCTAAACAGAACCAAATAGGGATGCGAGCATGTGGCACTCGAGCTGACTTGTGGGACTGTCTGGGAGATTTAACACCCTTCAAATTTTCCTTCTTCATGCGAGGAAGAATTGCATCTCCTACTGGTTTAAGTCACTCGCTAATTGAACATCCTTTTTTGGTAGAAAGCCTTCTGAAAACTGCACTAACTCGAGTGATAGGAGTGAACTTCTTCCTCTCCTCACTGTGTCCATGAAGTGATGGTAATGCGGTACCGATCCTTTAGATACTAACATATCCCTCGGTCTCTATCATAGGATGGAATCTACTTCCTTGCAAGAGTGGATAAATTCCTAGTAATACTTCTACAACTTGATGAGGCTCCTCTCCAACGGGTGTCTTCTCAGGAGTCTGGGCTTTGATGGCCCTCTAAACTTTTTTGTTATTGTTCCTCCTTTGAGTTTGGCTTAGCGGTACAGTCCTTGAACTTGATTTTATTTAAAACATGGGTGGTTGGATAGTTAATCCCTCAGTCGAATCCTCAACAATCATCACTTCTTTCTCTTTAGCAACAGCTGGGCTAGCGGGTTTGACAAGTGCTGCGACGGTAGTAGCTTTAGCCTTCTTGCAGGCAGGGAATTCTTAAAGGCAATTTAGGTTGAATTCTACAGACGACTCCTGCATTTCTTGAGGATGACCTCGAGATCTTTAAATCTAGCCATTACAGCGGGCTTTAAAACAAAAAGTTTTTAGGGTTAGCTATATGGCCAAAACCTCGTAATTTTTAGTGCAAGCACTGAAAGTAGAGGTTGATCTGTAGACTGGGTGGGTCTTAATTTATAGGTATTTTAAAATCTTGCTTAAGAAAAATTAAGAGGTGTAAAAATTTAATTAATGTAAGAAAATTTCGAAGTGCGCATAGCACAACACGATTTGGTTTAATTTGCGAAATAGCAAATCAAACTTAAAAGGGAGATGTGAAGTATTTTAGGACCCAGTGCTGGACCTACTTAGTGTCAGAAAATGCTCAGGTGGAGCTAGTCGACCAACACACTTATTGAGGGTCTAACCCCACATGAAATTTAAAGAGTCCTTAATGGCCTTATCAACCCCTCTGTTCAAAGATGGTTGAACAGCTAGTCCTAAAGTCCAAGAAGTTAACTGTACTTCCCAAGATAGAAATGGGTAAATTATTCCAATAAAAGAAGGTTAATTTGGTCCAAGAGGGACATAGACATATTATCGATGTGTGAAAATAATATTTCTTGATTTGAATGAAGAGAAAAGCTTGTCCCCAGTGATGTAGCTAGAAGCTGTCGGCGCTATTTTTAGGTTGGTGGGGAGTTGCCCGTAAGAAGCTGTCAGTAACCGGAATCAAAATCTTGTCGCCTGCTTTGGAAGGACGTTAAAGTTTAGAAAAGTATGAAATCAAACTCACTCCATATTTTTCATAGTTTAAATGAAAGAGTGCTTTACCTCAAAACTTGTATCTATCCCGACGGAAAAACACAAGACTTGAGGATGTGGATCAATCAAATAAACTAAAGAATATATGACATTTGTCTGGTTTGCAAAACCTTTATATTAGTCGACAAGTTCCCATATTTAACATAAAGAATTAAATAGGGTTTATATTAAGTTGGGTTCAGACATGCTTTCTATAAGGGCAATCCCTTATGGTTAATTACATCTTAAATTACCAAAGTCACCTAAGAAGACTCTCGATAAAAATTAAGAAATATTATGGGTATGACTCTTCAATGAGATCGGACGTAGAGGTGTGAAAGGGGATCGGTTCAAATTTGGAATATTTTGTTATAGAATCCAAAGGAGGAAGAACTAGGGGATGTCATGGATCCAAAGGAGAACCTCGATGACTTTTCAAGCTATCCTAATGTTTGACTTCAATTTTGCTTTGAAAATATTAGTTGTTTCATCCTGCCAATTTTATTAGTTAGGGCTTACATTCGTGTGAAACGATCACATAAATAACTTGAAAGATGTGAGGATTTAAGTCGTGACAGATGACAACCTCAGAATCCTAAGATGAGTTAGGGCTTATAATGTATAGCAGGGTTATACAAAAGCCTAAAGATATGGAGAGGATTTACGTTGCATAAGCAAGCAACCTCGAAGTCTGATGGCTTTCTTGTTTAAGTTTAAATAAGGAAGATTTGTTTAGCTGGGGAAGACATGTTTTGCTGTTAAAGATGGTTGTGCTGCCCACCGTGCTAGCTCCAACTCCTTGTCTCGATGAGTTTAAGTTCTTTAATGTGTCATATTATGATGTCAAATCAGGTGGCCCTATGTTTGAAGTTCTTTAAATTTTATGGGGGCATATTAAAGTTGACTAGAGTGACACTGGTTAGGATCATACGGTTCCCTTGTTCCATCACCACTATTTTCTATTGGATTCACTTAGTCTAAATGAATTTACTAAACTCAACTTAATGAGTTTCATAATTTCATGTAGACCGTGGGAAGCCTCGTTAGCAACCGTAGGTTACCTCCTCCGAGGGATTCTCGGTCATCCGATAGGGATTCATAATTTCATGTAGAGCATGATTTGAATTTTATTTTATAATCAAAATAAGGATATTAAATTGATGAGTTATGAACACCCAAAATCATACCCCTAAGTCCTAGGTTCATCTTATTTTAATAAACTCCCAAATTTTAATAATTTAGAAATTTATTAACATATCTTTTTCAATTAAGAAAGTGAGACTGGTTTCTACCGATTAACCCCATGTGTTTTAAACATCAAATAAATTGATTAAGATCAGAGGTTACCCATTTTCCTTCTTAAATTAAGCCTAAAAGTTAATTAAGGCTAATCTTCCAAAATTACACATTTGCTCCTAAGGCTCTATCACTTCATAATTTGTCAAATTCAATTCAAATGACTTTGAAATTTTTATCCTACCTCATTAATGGGTCAATTAAGAAATCATAGGAGAAAATGTGATTTTTCAAAATTTATTTTAATTTATATAATTAGTTTCATTCAAACATAAGATTTTTTAAAGAAAATTCTTAACTTGACCAAATTGACTCCTAATCCCATGAATTTTTTTATTGGAGGTAGACCTAAATCAGAGAAGTCTTTAGACCATATTTCATGATTTTTGGTTTTTTATTTGAATTTTAAGAATTATTTAAAGTTCTGGGGTATTTATTAAATATAAAATATTTTAAAAGGAGAAAATTAAGTTTTGTATTTTTGAAAAGTTTCCCTGAAGTCAGAGAACTTAAAGGAGAAGTTTTTATATTTTTTATGAATGTTACTTGATTTATTGGAATTATTGTTTAATGAAAACTTCTGTCTCCTTTAAAAATTATTTTTAAGATTTAAAATTCAATATCTTTATATAGAAAAAAAGAAAAAATATTCTAATTGTTTATAAGTGATTAGGAAGCAATTTAGAACATTTCCACGTGTTTTATTATTTTTCTGATTTTTAGGGTTTTTTAATTATTTAAATATTTAAAATAAGTTAAAAATCAAGTTTTTATTTTAAATACAATTTTATTTTTATAAAATACCTTTGATCACAGAGAACTAAAAGAACTAAGTTTCATACTTTTTTGAGTTGTATTTAGATTTTTAAAAATCACTTTGGTGCCAAAAATGTTATTTATCTTTAAAAATCAACTTAAGTTACCAAATGAGCTCAAAATATTTTGAACTTTTTGTGGTGAGTTCTATGGATCAGGAACCATAGTGGAGATCAAAAATCAATTTATTTAAATGTTTATATTTTCCAAAATTAATTATCTTAATGACTTAGTGTTTGTGAAAATTAGGTATATTTTAAATGACTTGACCAATGAAATTATTTTCAAAAGCTTCTCTGGCCATGGTAGACTTTTCAAAATATTCTTAGAATTTTCTAATCAATATGCTAACTTCCATGATTATTTTAAGGAATTAATGTGCAGATATTTTAAAAATATGGATCTCTATATAGTGACATCCTTTGATGTTAAAATTAGAGGATATTTTCCTCGAGAGAGGCTACAACATGCTAAAATTTCAAGCCAAGGTGATGTGTCAATACGCATGGAGAATCAAATGATTCAAAACACTATTTAATTAATTAAAAATAAAATATGCATCAAATGGACTTGAAATTTATCCCACATTGTTATCCTATGTTCACTAAGTAAGAATGTTTTTCTATTTTATTTTTGTGATTTTTCTACACAAATTCGTGAATTTTCTAAGTTAAGGGTATTTAAATAAATAAGAAAAAGCCTTATTTATCTATTTAAACCACGTGTGCTGACTAGATCCTAGGAAGCTCCAAAGGCATGCGTGGCGCGCTCTGGTTGGACACCGCCAGCCATGTAGTTGCTGACTCAGCCCACGATTTATGTCTTGAAGCATTGTCCGGCTTGATCTCCTCCGTCCATTTGATACTTGCTTGATCAAACGGCTCCCCGTCATCATCCCCGATAGAATGATCACGTGATTGTCCACACTAAAACCCTAATATCTCAGCCTAGACTCAACTAAATCACCTCAAGTTTGATCCTAAGGACTCATCTAAGTGAGACGAACACATCCATACGGTAATCAAGCAATCAAATTAACCTTAAGAAAATGGAGAATTAAAATATGCTCGGAAGGAGGTGAAGTTTTATACCTTTGCTCTGAGAAGTGGAGCTTCAATCAGAGGGTCTTGGCACATTCGTTGGGGTCCAAGGAGACTAGGGATTGAGTCCCTGATCTTCGTATAAGGCTTAGGGGTGGATTCGACCAAGCTCGAATTCAGGTGTTGGTCTGGAGCTATGATAGAGGCTCTATGAAAGGGGGATTTGATGGGGCTTTATCTTCTTTCGCTATTGTGAAGGTGTGGGTGCCGTTAACTTGGGTTTGGTTGACTATGGAGGTGTATTCGGTTCTTTCCTGGTTTCTGGCAAGGTTTGAAGCTTAAAATTGAGCTCCGACTGTGGCAATTGGTGGGGGAAAAAAATTGGAATGCACTGGGGGGATTTTAGGGAAGCTCTGGGAGAAGTTTCGAGAGGCCTCTTTAAGAAAATTTCAGCACACCTCCCGATGCCGTGGAGGTGAGTTTTTACAAAAATGACCATGCGGTGGCTCTAAGGGCATAAGTTTGGGTGCATTGTGGTGCTTAAGTGGAGGGCAGAGGAGCTCTATAACTCCATTTGGCTGAGGTGGCCTCTAGGCTTGATTTAGGTGAAGTCCCATGGGGGTGGCTCTTGGTTTTGAGCTTTTATGGCCACTAGGCTTGCTGGCCAGCCAGGGGGAGGTGGCTAGAAGCTCAGAGAATCCTGGGGAATATGTCACAACAATTTAGTGCAATAATTCCTAATTTTGTTTAGTATATCTTAAGCCCATGCATTCTTGGAAATAATATCCCTTGATTTGGCGGATCATTAGTCCATGGCTTGATTTATGTGGTTTCATGGTGTTTGGACTGGTCACTAAGTCCAACTAATGGCTGTGGTGGAGTTAATTTGATTACTTTAGGGTGGTTAGGTCACATTTAGTGCATGGGTCCAAGTGGGTGCAAATGACCAAATCTTGGGTTTGGTCTAGGCTAGCCAATTCAATTGGCCCAAATAAATGTTACATTTCATGTATATGATCATAAGGAACAACTTTGGTGAAGGATAGAAGTGGTTTTGAGCTCTATTGAAGGGTCAATTTGAGGGAATTTTTAATTTTAGTCAATTTGGTCATGTTGGGCTAGGCTTGGGTCTAGCTTTGGTTAGCCTTGGGATAAGTCAAAATTGATTATTGTAAATGGTCAATGGGGAACCTATGAAGAGTTTACAACATTAATTGGATGCTAATTTGTGGGTTAAGGCAATCAATTGGGCGAAATTGGGGACTTAGCCAATTTGGGGCAAGATTTGGGAATTTTTGATTTAGGTCAAAATAAAATCGATTTGAGGCTTCACCAAGGACATTTGATGGTTTAGTTTGATGTTTAGGAATGATATGAAGATTTTGTAACATTTTTTCGGGTCAATTGACTAGGCTATGGGTTAAATTCGGTGAGATTAGGTCATATGGTCAAAATTGTGGTTTTGATCTAAATTAAGATTGAGCATCATGGGTCAATTAAGCTTGAATTTGGTTTAGGTTGGACATATCAAAAGTAAATTTGAGTTTAGGATTGGAATTGGGGTCAACGGAGATCAAATTGATGGACATTTGAGTTGAATTTGGGGAAAATTAGACCCTTAAAGGCAAATTTGAGGGTTTTGGGTAAAGATAGTCAAATTGGCCAAATTAGATCATCTGGTAGTTAAAAAAAAATGAAATTGGGAATATTTGGGATTTATTAGGATTTTCTGAGAATTTTTGGAATTTTTGAAATTTTGGGCTATGGAGGGGTATCTTGGTAATTTGGGGGTGCTTAGGGGCAAAAGGTTAAGACGAGTATTTTTTATAGGATTAGGTAACTAGTCACCCTGAATGAGCCGTGGACCAAAGGAAATTTCATTTTGGGTCCTCTATGTACTGCTCTTAGTTAAATCATAGCCCAAAAAGATCAAGGGACCTAGGTAAGAAATTTGAGTTTAGGGTTGTGAGTGATTGTGAGTGTAGATGAGTGCAGTGAGTGCCTTAGCTCCAGACCAACACCCATGGTCAGCCCTAAGGTCCAGCAGTCTTAAGGGTGACTCCTCTTGAGTTTCCCTTATAGTGACCTCATCTACTAAGTGCTAGAGGTTAGGACCAATTTGCTGAACTTCAAGTTGAGTAAAGAAGATGGTAGAATTTCTAATGGTGAGGGTTCCATGTCTAGTTTTCTAAGAATAGTTAATATAAAAGTCCTATGGCTGGACCTTAGGCCACTAAATAGGAAAAACTAAACCTCAACCAAAAGTGAGGTCAACAGAAAATATGCGTTTAAGTAATATATAGTTTTTTTATAAACCCTAGTATCAATCCCACAAGAAAGTCAAGAAAAAAATAAAAAATAAAATGAAATTATTGACCTCACTGTTGGTTGAGGCCTAGTTTTTTTTCTATTTAGTAGCCTAAGGTCTAGCCATAGAACTTTCTTGCCGACTATTCCTAGAGGGCTAGAAAGGAACCCTCACCATAATTGCAAACTTTCTTTGCTCAACATAAAGTTCCACATATTAGAAAAACTAAACACTTAGTAGGTGGGGTCAATATGAGAGAGCTCAAGGTGAGTCCCCATAAAATTACCTGACATTAGGGTTAGGCCTCTAGTGGTGTGGTATTAGTTGCTCTCACACACACACTTGCATATTAAACTTTCACACACAACATTAAGCCCAAACGTACCTAACTTTGATCCCATGACCCTTTGGGAGAGTCAAGGGGATTCTATTGGTCCATGGCTCAAGTAGGGTGATTGACACCCCAATTTTACAAAAATACCAAACTTAGCCTTTTGCCCCCAATTCGACCCAATTAACTAAAAGACTCTCGTAACCTCAAAATTCCTAAAATTACCCAAATACCCAAATTTGTCCAAAAATCATTTCAAACTATTTTAAAAAAACCTAAATTACCCAAAACACCCCAAAATTTCCAAAAGTACCAAAATACCCCTCATTTTGCACAAATTACCAAAATAGCCTTGATGACTAAAATTGCCCCAAAGCCTTCCAAATCATTTCAAATGTTCTCAAAATCAATTTGAAATACTCCATTGAGCTCAATTTGACCAATTTGACCTATTTTGACTAAAAGCCCAAAATTGCCTTTAAAGGCTCAATTACCCCAATTCACCCCCAATGTCCACCAATTTGATCCCAATTTCAATTCTAAACTCAAAATCATTATGTGCAAGCTTGATTGAAACCAATTCAAGCCCATTTGACCTACATTTGGATTCAATTTCAACCCAAATCAAAAAGCCCCAACTTGACCCAAAATCAAAATTTCCCTCAATTGAATCCTAAATCTATCTAATTTCCCAAGTTCTGAATCATAAACTCTTCAAAAACCTCCCCCATATTAAATTGAACCTCAAATTAGCCTTGGTGAAGCCCTAAATTAACTCAAAGTCAACTTGGACCAAAACCACCAATTTTGCCGCAAATTGGCAATGTCCCCAAATTCAACCAAATTGAACCCCATAGCCAAAAAATTTCCATTAAGTTTCTATCTAAATCTCTTCATGAAAATCCTTAAGACCAATTTGAACCTTCAATTGGCCTTGAAAAAAATCTATCCCAACTCAAACCTAAGTCTAACCCAACACCCACAAAATTGATCAAATGTCCTAAATCCTTCAAATTGAACCTCCAAAGTAATTCAAAATCACTGAAAATCTTTTCAAACTCTTTGTGACAATCATCTATATCATCTTGATTAATAAAGTGAGTCAGATGTTGTAGTTAGCCCAAGTCAAACCCAACTTCAAGCTAATTTGACCAAAATTGAACTCATGCACCAAAATTGACCAAAGTATGTCAAATTGATCAAACCAAAGCCTCTATCTGGGTTACCTTATGGGCCCTAGTAACCAAGATAGACTCACCTAGCCTAACCTACATGGGTTTATGGGCCAATGGTCCCTTGATTTAGGGGATTTCACTCCATTTTTTTCTTAAACTCAAATAACTTCGCCGTCATGCCTTACCATTAATGTTTAACCATAATTAAGCACCCTCTAGCATCAATGAGCCTAAAATTGATTGAAATCTGGCTAGCCACAACCTCAACAGCTAAAAATAGCATGCTTAAGGGAGCTCAAAATGGTCAAAACCAAAAATTAAACCTCCTTGAGTTGGCTAATTACCATTGTTCATTAGAGCCTTTCTTCCCTCCAATTCAGCAAGTTTTAACACCTAATTCCAAGTGCTGAGCTCCACTAGGAAGCCATGGCTATAAATGGAGCTCTCCAAGGCAAAAGAGGAGAGTTCCTAAAACCTTAGGGACACTTTGCTAAAATCTCACCAAAGCCTCCGCAAACCTTCCTAAGCTCAATACCCTTTCTCTCAACCACTCTCAACCACTCTAAAGAGCAAATTTCTTCTCTGAAATTTGCCCTAAAACTAGGACATATTTCTCCATAGCTCCATAATGAACTAAACTCCAATTAATTGTGCACACACCATCTTTAGAGTGAGAGGAGTTGAATCCCTTCAAAAGCCACATTAGAGAGAAACTCTAACCTAGTTCTAGACCAAAACCCAAAATTAGCTTTGATCGAATTCACACCTAGACATTTCAACATAGCCCAGGACTTCATCCGGAGGTTTGTTGGACTCATTCAAAGTTGCTACAACCATCTGATTGAAGCCTCCTCTCTCAGACAAAGGTATTCAGCTCTCACCCTAAACTGGGCTTAAATAGATTCTCCATATGCATTTACTATATTTCAAACTCGATTTACTGTATAGAAAGGTTTGTCTTGAGAAGATGAAGGTGTAGGAACAAACTTAAGTTGATTTGGTTGATCTAGCTCGAGATCACACTGTGCATAAAAATCATGTTAACCCACTCTAAAAATTTAAAATTATTTGGTTAAGTTTAAGCAATAAAGTTGATTTTCCAAGAAATATTGTATTTTTGTACAAAAATATTTTTATTAAATTAAATACACTTAGAAAAATTATGAAAAGTGGTTTTTTGAGCTCCTTGTCATCATGAGCACTTGGGAAAAAATAAAAAAATATTTTTGAGAAAATACTTGATTTTTGAGCAATATTTCTAACTAAAAATAATTAAAAATAGTTAAAAATTTAAAAAATACAAACATATTTTAAAATGTGCCTCATTGCTTTCTGATCACTTACAACTCATTAAAATATTTTTCCTAATTTTTCTAAATTAAAAATAAAACTTTAAAAAGCTTAAAATGTATTTTTCTTATTTCCCTCATTAAAATAAATAAAATAAATAAAATAAAAAAAATAAAAACCATAAAAATATAAAATTTGTTTCTTTGTGTTCTTTTAGCTTAAAGGGGTTTAATAAAAATATAAAAATAATTTTTGTAATTAAATTATTTTTTCTGAGTAATTAAAACATTTTTTTGAAATTAATAATTAATTAAATAATAATTAAAATTTGATTTGAAAAATTATGAAATTTTGCCTAAGTGTTTCTCTGACTTGAACCTTTAATACTTTTCTCCCAAACCAGAAAACTTTATTTTGATCATTTAAATAAGTTAATTTTGGAAATCCTATTTTTTAAGATAAAATAATTATTTAAATTAAAATTTGAAAACTACATTTTCTCCTCTGATGTTTTAATTAATCTATGGATAGGATGCTCAAAAATCTTTAAAGTCACTTGAATTATGCTTAATGAGTTATGAGGTGAAAAGCCTCAAGAGCAAAGTGGTAATTTTAGATTTTGGTGTCCTGATCAAAATTTAGGATTAACCAAAAGGAAAATGAGTAATTTTGATCCTGATGAATTTTTTTGGATGATTGAAACATAATGGGTAAAAGGTAGAAACCAACCTGCTACCTTTCCATCATAAGAATAAAATTAAAATTTGTTAAATTATCAAGACTTGGAAGTTAATACAAATTAAGTGATTCTCAAATGATTGATTTAAGTTAGGGAGATGATATGTCACTTATTTCAAGTCTATAATTAATGATTGTCTGATATTTTAATCAAAATTCATATCAACAAAATTAAAATTCTAACATTTGTTAATCTTTTTCCCATTGAAATTATTAAGGGCTTGGTAGTGATGTAGGATTGATATTTGAATTCATTTGATGGGATTTAGAAGACAACATGATTGATGATAAACACTTCTAAGCACTACAAGCTGAACTTTAGTGGTGGGAACAAAATCTTTAATGACTTAAATTTACCTTAGGGGCATCCACTCACAAAACCTTTAAGTTAAATATCAACTGATTAATTAAGTACCCTATCTTCGGGATGATTGAAATGTTAGGGTTCACCAAGTAATGGGGTGATTTTAATTTAACCTGTGATGATTAATAGAGTAGTATGATAAGTTTAAAATGAACTCAAATATTTCAAGAGATTTTTAAAGCAGTTCAAGGTCATTCCCCGAATACTTCGAAATCTCTTAGATATTTTGAAGGACAAATTGAACTTATTATATTTTGTTCTAAAAACATCTATTAAGATTTTTTGGTACTCAATAAGTCATAATACATGGTTTGTTAGATACACCTTCAAATATTCTTAATTTCTACAAAATTATATATACATGTAGCAACAACTGACCTTATAGTGGGAATGTCAAGAAGATGACATGTACACTTTTAATAGTGTCATTTTAGTTTTTGAAATTTACTCTTGCAAAATATTATAATTGCTTAGTTGTGCACTTTATTTTATTTGTAAAAATCAAAACCATTTAATAAAATAAATTAACATTTTCAAAAATCTGAAACAAATTGTTTCAATGGTAACCATAAATACTTTGAAATTTCACTAAACATAAAACATTCTTTTGAATTTACGGGAGTCCCTCGGAGGAGGCAACCCACGGTTGCTAACGAGGTCTCCTTGGTTTAAATGGGGTTCACAACTTGTTCAAGCTAAGCAAATTCAAAAGAAAATAATGACACCAAAATGAGGAAACCATGGGATCCTAACCGGTGTTGCTCTAATTAGCTTTCACCCCCTGCCCCATGATTAAACTTCAACTTGTGATTTAAACACTTAAACCTTAGACTTTAGGACTGCTACTTTAACGAGGAGCCTGTAGCAAGCTTTGTGTGCAGCCTTCTACAACAACAATCTGTAATAGCATGAAGATCTACAACATCACATTTTTCCTTAGAAATTAAACAACTTGCCATAAGATTTTGAGGTTGTTCGCCTAGTGCGACATAAATCGTCAACTTTTTATTTAGACCTTTTTATGACTCTGCTATATTATTTAAGCCCTAACTTGTTTTAGTATTTCGAGGTTGTCGTTCGTCGTGACCTAAATCCTCATATCAAATTGGAAGTCTTGCTACACTTGCTCTTGAACAATTCTTTTTTAATTATTTAAATCATTCTACTTTCAAACTATTTTTACTAAATTTTTAAATCTTCACAAACTAAAAATTAAATAAAGACTGCCTAGTCTAAAGATCGGCCGTTGTTAATTTTTTGGTGTTCGTAATAGATTTACAAGGTGTTTGCCAAATAACTTACCCAAGAGCTTTCTTTTTGAAGCAGCTACAATGGCATTCCAAATGCTCACTTTCTCCTGCAATTTGCTAACTAGCTACAATGCTCACAATGTTGCTCCCACGATTAAGTTCAGAATTAGAATCAATGAACTTGAAGTTGTTCTCAGAAAAGTCCTGTTCGTCATAATGAAGGTTTCCATTCTAAAAGTTCAGAAGCCTTCCGTTGAATTTAACCTGAACTATCCATTGGATTTACCTTCCTACAAGAAGGTGAAAACTGCTGCCCCAGCACGTGCTAAGTATGTTGTCCTATTTTCTAGCAAAGGAAAGGAGGTTATGATTGTGGAAGATAGAGCTAGACAATTTACCGTCCCACCGTTGATATTTGAAATTGGATCAAGTTTGAAGTCTATGCCATTAACTTTATCTCAAAGAAGGAACAACTATCGAAGGGTTTGGAAGGCCGCTAGAGCCCAAATTTTTGAAAAAATATCTATTATTGAGCTTCTTCAAGAGGTGGAACTTGGATTACTGGAGGCCTCTCTGCTCCTGCAAGAGAATAGGTTTCACCCATTGATGAATACTAATGGATATGAAAGTATTCAAAAGATACTTGCTACCTTCCCATCAATTTATGGTTGTATTGAGGAGAGGGAGAAACCCAATCCTATCACTAAAGTCTGTACAATCTTCCATAGATTGGCCACTAAAGAAGGATGTTTAATCATTGAGCTGTTTAAGGGAGTGGGATGCGTGGTGTCCTCTTGAATGAAGAAAGAAATTTTGGGGGATGTCAGATATGCCTGACAGTCTCAGTAGTCAACAACACTTTTGTCAGCCTGTATTCCCGACAGATTCCATCTAGGGAGTCAAGTTGATACTACCATTACTATCATAGATTTTATTACTACTACTGCTCCAAGGTCAGCAGAACGTCGACCGGTCAAGTCACATATGGGTCCAAGGATACCATCAGTTGTTGCTCGTAAGAGTGCTCCAAAGAATGAGAAGATAAAGAAGTCACCTGAGACTATATTTGGTCTCCACCACAATGAGAATGCCTCTCTTCGGCATACTGATGTCTTCGTTGAGACACCCCATTTCAAAACATCACCACTAAACAAGAAGGAATGGATACCCAAGTTTATCGTACCAATACAGTTCAATGAGCTTGTAGAGCAGAGTTGTGGAATGAAGCAAGGGTCTGAGGTATCAGCCATCGTTGCAGCTATTGCTGCGTAGTTATATGAACAAGGGGAAGACGTTCAGGAAAAACCACCAAATCTTAAGATGATCCAGGAAACAATGATTGAAGAGATAGTTGAAAAGCTCAGGCCTGAGATTTATGAGTTATCTAAAGAGAATGGAGTAGTCATCGATGATGATGAGGATTTTGATTTTAACAATTATCTCAATGAGTATTTTATGGATATTCATGTCATCAAGACTAGAGTTGTCGTATTTGTGCACGATGCCCAACCTCTTGTTGAAGGGAACACCACAAAAAATTTGTGCAGGGTTTTTTTCTTAAGAGATGAGAAAATTAGTTAGTTGGAAAAGAGAATGGAAGAGATGGTCGCCACCATGACTGCCATTGCTACAGTTCATAGACAGTCCCAGTCACCGCAGACAGCTTCTCCAGGAGTCAACCAGTCGGAAATAGTTCATATCACCGATGAAAGGAGAGAAGTTGCCTCCACCAATGGAGAGCACCAAAAAATAAAGGATTCCTCACCAAAAATCATACTAGAGAAGGATATTAAACAGTTGCTCGAACAACAAGACTTGGAGGCCTTAGCCCAATCTAAGGGTGGTGCATTGATTTCAAGGGGTAGACCTTACCTGATGGAGTTCGATGTCGTACCCGACACTAAGGGTTTTGTGTCACAAAAATTTAAAACATTCAATGAGACTAGAAATCTCAGGTAGCGTATAACACATTTTAGAGCTAGTTGTGGCAACATCAGAGGTCATGAAGCTTTGCTCTTCTGAAATTTTGTCAGCAGCCTATCAAGAATTGCATTTGATTGGTACACCAGGCTAACCAACCGGTCAATCAAGACGTTTCCCAATTTAGAAAATTTATTCGTGATAAGTTTTGCCGGAGTGCAACATATTGTTTCCATTAGAGATCTTGTAATAGAGAGGCAAAAGCCTAATAAGACCTTGGTAGATTACGTCGTGAGGTGGAGAAACCTTAGCATGAAATGTGAACCTCAACTACAAGAAAATCATGGGATTGAGATTCTAATCAAAAGCATCCATGGGCTGATAACTTTCATGCTTAAGGGACTCACCATCAAGTACTTTGAGAAACTGCTAAGCAAAGCTAGTAGTTTACACAAGGAAGTTAAACACATGGATTCCCAAGAGAAGTCATAAAAGTCTAAGATGACTAGAATATTGGAGAAGAACCCTGGAACAGTGGAAATGTTTGATAAGGGAAAACAATTGATAAAGATGCAGGGAGAGCATTCTCATCAAAGTTTACAATAATCATCATAGCATGCTCAACAGCAAGCACAGTAGTATAGCCAGTCTAGCCAACAACCACACCAGGGAGGACTGCTCCGAGCTGAGGTAGAACGAGCCCGACACTTTTAGAATGAAAGAAAAGGGTATATTATTTCAAGAATGAGGTTGTGCCAAAGATGTTCAGAAAGTTAATGAAGAAGCCCAAGTTCATACCAGAACCAAAGAGGAGGGAAAAAGTTGACAAAAAGAAGTATCCCAATTTTTGCCTTTATCACAGAATGTTGGAAAATACAATAGAAGGCTATTTCATTTTCAAGGACTAGCTTGAGAGGTATTTTAGAGAAGGAAATATAATGATCCCGAAGGAATATTTAAAAGAACCTAAAAAAGGTACTATAAAAATGATTTCAACCAAACTAATCACATTGATAGATCCATAATCAGAAAAAGATGGATGAAGTATAGTTTGGAGCAAGTCATCCAAAAAGATACTAGATCAGATTCAGACAGCTTCAACACAGGCAGCCGTTTAGAGTCTACAACCTACTCAGCCCAAGATGGAGATTTTGCCAAAGAAATTGCCGCAACCAGAGGAGAGAGAATAGAGCAACGTTGTGAAGATTGATAGCACGAGGGGTTGGATAGGGGCTGCCTTTGTTAGATTGGTTGTCTTGAATTCAGGGAAGAAAATCCTCGAACCCTTGGCCATGTATGATTATCTTTTTTCTCCTCTAGGGTATTATGAATATAATGATTTCGGCTATGTTTTAACAATTTCTGGTGATAATATAACTGAATTTTTTCAATATAACTCCAATCTTGATTCCCAAACTGATCCTCAAATCGTACTTAAGTCTGATGAACCCGTTAACATGAATGAAGAAGAGATCGATGATACTGGTTATGATAGCACCGGGAGTGAGGAGCCAATCCTTGAGTGTCACAGTGCATCACTTGCTATAAACTTAGATCTCTCTGATGAAGAAGAAGAGACACCAGAAAATTTTCCTGCAACATCTTAAGAAGAAGAAATCACAGAGATAAATTTAAGGAGCGGGAAAGTGTTACCGTTGAGGTCAGCTCTAGTAGATAAAGGAAAACAAATGGTTACTCAGGAAGAGCGACCTCCACCTCCACCAGTGGAAGAACCACATAAACAAGTAAAGACTAGATCATTGTATAAAATGGATTATAATGTGCTATCTCATCTTAGAAGGTTGCCGACCAAACTAAACATTTACGATGCTCTAGTCCTGTTAAAGGAGATGAGAGAGTCTCTGGTTGCAACCTTGCTTAACCTAGAGATTTGATTAGCTCAATTGGAAAGCACATCCTCAGATGAAGTTTGTTTGTTTAGGGAACAACCTAGGATAACCTTCAGAGATGAAGCCTTGTTGCTTAATACCACTGACCACAACAGACCACTCTACATCTTTGTTAATATCAACAAGTTTGTATCGTCTAGTGTTTTGGTGAATCCAGGAGCATCACTCAACTTAGTGAGTCTACAGACATTGGCATATTTGGATATTAAAGCTCAAGAGCTTACAATTGATAGAATGATATTAAGAGGATTTAACCAGAAGGGAGAAAGAACCCTTGGATCAATTACACTACTAATGAAAGTTAGAGAACTAGTAACAACCGCAAAATTCCACATCATCAATGCAGAGATCTTTTTTAATGCTTTACTGGGATGACCATAGATTCATGAGCATAATATGGTTTCATCTTCTCTACATCAACG
Organism: Phalaenopsis aphrodite; assembly: GCA_003013225.1. NCBI lineage: Eukaryota > Viridiplantae > Streptophyta > Magnoliopsida > Asparagales > Orchidaceae > Phalaenopsis > Phalaenopsis aphrodite. The sequence continues at coordinate 291,691 of NEWO01000063.1, forward strand.
TATCAAGTATTTTAAAGAAGGTCAAGAAAATTGTATCAAGGGAGATTTAAAGCCATTTTTAGTTCATGAAGTGAGCATTCACGAAGACGCCACCTACTACGTACCTCTAAAAAGAAATGTCTATTCCCGTAAAATTGTGACAAATCAAGTAGAAGATTCAGAAGAATCATAGAGAAGAGGCCATTCAACTCTACTTCAAGGATCTACTAACATTTTTCACAATGAGCTAGTAGAAGTTCTTTCAACCCATACACCCGAGATCGATGTCGGGAACATGGACAAGGAAGAACCAACACGATTGTTGAACGGACTAGGGCGACCATCAACATCAACATGGAAGAAAGGTCTGATGAAGAAAGCTCTAAGAAATAAATGATGATGATAAAATAGAAGAAAGCACATTATTAAATGTCCATGGAAGATGTGGAGAAAGATGAATATGAGTTGATGTATGATCGGATCAACCACTATGTGAATTCCTTGACCCTTACTCCAATCCATCCTCAAAAGGATGAGAGTTTTGAGGTCAAGAAAGTTTGTAGCCTTAGTTCAAAGCCGGTCAAGTTTCACTATGCTTCCTTTTGTACTAATTTTGAAAATCATGTAAATTGAGAAGAGGATTCTAATGCATTAATGGATTTACCTTTTGGTTACTTTTCTCCTTATGTACAAAAGTTAATTCAACATGGATATGTGTCAAAACAAATGCCAAAGAATAAGCTACAAATTTTTGAAAATTTGTTGAATGTTAAAAGTCCAACTCCTAACCCCAAAGAAGGTATCACGTTTGGTACTATAGGACTAATCGATGACTCAAAATTTTGCTTGGTTGTTACTAGTGGATTGGAAGAGGTTTGCCTGATATAGAGGATGACTCTCAGGTTTAGTTAATAGGTGATGCCCCACCAAAATTTGAAGTAAAAATTAAGTTAGCAGGGGATGAATTAAAAGAGATTAACCTCGGGATTGAGGAGCAACCCCAACTTATCTTCATAAGTTCTTTACTCAACGAGGAAGAATCCACAGAACTTGTAAAATTATTGTCAGAATTTAACGATTACTTCACTTGGAGCAATGATGAAATACTGGAATGTTAGTAAAAGTTGCAATTCACCAACACTGGGTTGACAAAGATATGACCCCAGTAAAATAAGCTCCAAGAAGAATACACAGTAACAAGTCATTGCCAAGGAAATAAAATTAATAGATGTTAACTTTGTAAGAGAAGAGCTATACCCCACATGGTTAGCCAACATTCTACCAGTTAAGAAGAAAAAGAAACAAAACCATGTTTGTGTCAACTTCAAAGATTTAAATAAAGCATGTCCAAAGGATGAATTTCCACTATCGACACCAGAATTAATGGTGGACATCAGATTGACACATGAGATTTTCTCTTTCACGGATGGATAATCGAGTTTTAACCAAATCAAGATGGCTCCAGAGGATGCAACACTTACGACTTTTAGGACACCGATTGGGATCTTTTGCTACACAGTGATGTCATTCGGGTTAAAGAATGCCGGAGCAACATATCAACCAGTGATGACAAAGATCTTTGATGACCTCATTCACAACCAAGTGGAGTGCTACGTGGATGATTTGATAATCAAGAGCAAACATAAAATAGATCATTTGTACAATTTGAGGATCGTGTTTGAGTGATTATGACAATATAATCTCAACATAAATCCCTTAAAAAATGCCTTTGGCGTCACCTTGATACACCAAAAATATATGCATTTTTAGACCCATGTTTTATACTCATTTTTTGTGATATTACACTTTAATGGAAGGTATTTTTATGCTTTCTTGCAAGTTAATGATTTTTAGGACTTGAAGCAAAAATGAAGCAAAAAAGGATGAAATTTATAGTCAAAATGGCATTTTTGAAGAAATGTTCAGCGCCGACACCGCCAAGAGCAGAACTGACGACGTAGACCAACAAAACAGATGGTGAATTTTACTCAGCGCTGGCGGCGCCAAAAGCAGCACCGACGGTGTAGTTCAATAGAGAGCAGTGAATTAAATTGCAGAACACTAGCGCTGACGATGCCAATGTCAGTTCATCCTCTATTTCTAGAAGATTTGATGAATATGGATGCTTTTTGAAGAGTTTTTGGAGGCACCTATTGGATAATCAACTTTAAGATTTATTTGGGTCCAAAATTGATGAGAAAATGAAGTCTTCCTGACATCTCATTGTCCCAATTCTTCTATGCATCACACATTCTTAGTTTTTTCATTTCACAACCAATTAGAGTCCATTGTTCTTATAATTTAGAGTTTTGTGGTGAGATTAAGCGTGAACTCTTCTCTAAGTGTGTTGGAGAAGGAGAAAAGTGAGATATTTCTTCTTCCTACATTTCCTAGAATAGGGTACAAGGGATCTGCTTTATTTATTAGTGTTGTATGAACTTTCTTTTATATATGAATTTTATGCTTTTTATATCCTTTTCATGAAGTCTGAGTAGTTTGCTTTATCTTTCTCCCTGCTCTAAGATATGGTGAAATTAAGAGATAATATAAATGTGCCAATATTAAAATAAAAAAATAAATTATGATGATTTTTCAACTCCAAACTTAATTTAATTTTTGATATGACCAATTGAATTGTTAAATATGTTGTGAAATGAATGATCTGGAAAATGGAGTATGAGTTTTACAACAGACTGAGGATCACATTTGATTCCATGAAGGAGAATTTCGTTCATGGAATTAAGTGCAAATAAATAAGGAAATATACTTTGTTCCATGTATAATTGGAGAATCTTTAGGGTGATAGAGTAAAATTCCCAATTTGGTCTTAGTGTTTAAAAACTAAAGTGAGAGTTAGCCTTCAGGTGAAGGGAAGTGGGATCTCTAGAGTGGGACTCAGTATCCTCCTAGCGTAGCCACGAATTTACTGACTAAACCTGGGATTAGCTAATGATTTTCTATAACACAGTATCATGGTAGAGAATTAAAACTTCTCCTATTTGACACAATACATATTTGAACCATTTATCTCATCTCATTTTACCAAAACCTCATTGTAGTGGGAAAGATGTTTTTTCACATAATAAATCTTCATCACATAAACATAGTTTAATGTTTAGTAGTTACTGTTTAAACTTTGTATTTCAGTTTTGTTAGTAGTTAAATAACTTAGTTTTGATAATATCTCAACATTCAAAATTAGTGACAATAATTTCGTTTTGACCTTCTGTGAATTTCCTAGTAAATTTATCATTTTAAATTTAAACCTTCCCCGTGGGATCGATATATGTGGCTTAAATAGAATGTCCTTTGTTAATTGATAACGATACGGATACTTGCATAGAATACCAAAATTATTTACTTAAATTTCTTATTAATAAAATATTGATCAAGCTTTTAGCATCGTAGCATAGTAGAGTATACTTTATAATTTTTACACAACTATATTCCTTGGATCAATTTTTTGGTGCCGCTGCTGGCGAAGTTAATTGTAAATTAAAAAGATTTGGTAAATAAGGAAATTTAGAGACAATATAACTAAAAAAATTAAAAATTAAAAATCCAAAAAGAAAATATATTTTTATTTAATAGTATTTTTAAGAAACTTTTCTTTGCTTATTATATTTGTTTATGCTAAATCTTGAATCTGATGGTTTAGTACCTTACGATTCAGAATTAGAGCGTACTATTAGAAAAATTTGAAAACAACAAAAAGAAATTAAATAATCAAATAAACAAAAATTGATAAAGACCTTTAAAAGATTACTCTAATCCGACAGCAGATGAACTTCACTTGACGATCCAAAATCATGATGTTGTTGTTAATTCATTTGAGCTTAAACTTGCTATTATTCAAATGGTACAAAATAATCAGTTTGGAGGAACACCTACTAAAGATCCAAACTTACATCTAGCTAGTTTTCTTGAAATTTGTGCTACTTTTAAATATGAAGGAGTGTCTAATGATGCTGTTAGACTTAGACTTTTTCCTTTTTCATTAAGGGATAAAGCTAACGTTTCGTTAAATTTATTAGCACCTGGATCTATCAGAACTTGGGGAGAACTATCACCAAAATTCTTAGCTAAATATTTCCACCCTAAAAAACTACTAAGCTTAGAAATGATATTATATCTTTTTGTCAGTTTGAAAGGGAATCAATATATGAAGCTTAGGAAAGATTTAAAGATCTTTTTAGAAAATGTCCACACCATGCTCTATGAGATTGGTTAATAATTCAAACATTTTATAATGGATTAGTAGGATCATTTAGATCTATTATAGATGCTGTTGCGGGTCGATCACTAATGTCAAAACCTTTTGATGAAGCATATTCTTTAATTGAAGAACTGGCTACTAACAATTTTCAATGGCCCTCTGAAAGGGTAAATCCTAATATAGTAGCTATTATTCACGATTATGATGCAATGTCTATTTTAGCATCTCAAATTGCTGCTATTTCAAAATAGATTGATGAAATAGGAGTGAACTATTCTCAAATACCCCCATTATTAGAGGAAAATTCACTTGGACAGCTTATTGATACTCAATCATCTTATGAAACTTTAAATGCTATAAATAATCGAAATAACAATCCCTCCTCTAACGTTTATAATCCTTGATGGAAAAATCACCCTAATTTTAGTTAGAATATTTATAAAAAGTCACCCTAAAAATCCCTATTCTAACTTATTATCCTCCTGGATTAAATTCTAATCCTAACCGAAAAGTTAAGGAAAAGAAGTTGAAAATGTAAGAAGTAATGTTAAAACATGGGAAATCATATACAAAATCAAGGGGATGCTATCACAAATATTGAAAATCAATTAGGACATATTGCTACTGCACTTAGTAACATACCTTTTGGAACTCTTTTGATTACGATGGAAGTTAATCCAAAAGACCAAATTAGGAGCAAATTAAAGTTATTCGATTACGAAGTGGAAACGAAGCTGAAAACATGTTCCAAAAAGAAACTGAAGATGATGAAGAGAAAGAAGAAATGAAAAGTGACCAAAATGAAAATGAAAAAACACAAGGTCCTTTAGAAAAATCATTACCTCCATTTCTTCAAAGACTGAAGTAGAAGAATAAAGATAAATAATTTACAAAATTTTTAGAAATCGTTAATAAGTTAACGATAAAAATTCCTTTTGTTGAAGCTTTGGAAAAAATGTCAATTTATGTGAAATTTATGAAGGCTATACTAAACAAGAAAAGGAAGTTTACAGATCACGAGACTGTTGCACTCAGCGAAAAGTGTATTAAAAAGAACTTTCTAAAAAATCAAAAGATCCTGGTAGTTTTACTATACATTGTGCTATTGGTGAAAATTTCATTCGAAAAGCTTTATACAATTTAGGAGCGAGTATTAATCTTATGCCTTTATCAATATTTAAATGTTTAGATTTGAGAGAGATTTCCCCTACTACTATAACGTTTCAGTTAGCTGATCGATCAATAACTTATCCAAAAGGATTTATAGAGGATGCATTAGTAATAGTGGATAAATTTATTTTCATTGTATACTTTATAGTATTGGATACGAAGGAAGATAAAGAAATTCCTATTATTTTTGGGAGACTATTTCTTGCAACAGGGACAACTATGATAAATGTGCAAAAAGGAGACCTAATAATGAGAGTTAATGATCAAGAAGTAATATTTAATATTGCAAAAGCTATGAAATATCCAGCAATAAAAAAAGATAATGAATGTTTTAGGATGGAAGTAACTGATTATTTGAGGAATGAGAAATTTAACATTGAGTTTGAAGATAAATTAAAGCAAGGAGAATTTTTTGAAAACAAGGACAAAATAAAAGAAGAATATTTGGATTATATTCTGGGAAAATTTGAAACTTTAGACTTGTTAGAAAATTATAATAAAAATATTATTCCTTCAAGTATTAAACCACCTGAAATTAAACTAAAAAATATTACGTGCCCATTTAAAATATGTGTTTTTAGGAGAGTCATCTACATTTTCTGTTATTGTATCTTCTGAATTATCTAAAATTCAAGAACAAAAATTAATAGAGACATTGAAATGATATAAAAAAGGGTTTTGGATGGACTTTAGAAGAGATTAAAGGAATTAGTCCTTCTATTTGTATGCATAGAATTCTATTAAATGAACAAAAAGAATATAAAGCTGATCCACAAAGGAGATTAAACACAATAATGAAAGAAGTTGTTAAAAAAGAAATTTTAAAATGGCTAGATGATAGAATTATATATCCTATTTCAGACAGTACTTGGGTAAGTCCAATTCACTGTGTTCCAATGAAAGGAGGAGTAACCGTTGAAGAAAATGAGAAAAATGAATTAACACCAATGAGACCAGTTATTAGTTAGCAAATTTTTATTGACTATAGAAAATTAAACATGGCCACCAGGAAAGATCACTTTCCTTTACCCATTCTAGACCAAATATTGCATAGATTGGCTGAGAACAAATATTATTACTTTTTTGATGGATATACCAATCACCAAATTCTAATTGCTCCAGAGGATGAAGAGAATACAACATTTACAAGCCCATATGGAACATTTTCTTTTTGTAGAATGCCTTTTGGACTATGCAATGCACATGCAACAATTTAAAGATGTATGATGTCAATTTTTAGCAATTTTATTGAACATGGAATGGAAGTGTTTATGGATGATTTTTTGGTATTTGGAACTTCATTTGAATTATGTTTAAATAATTTAGAAAAATTTCTAGAAGTATGTGAAAAAGTCAACCTAGTACTAAATTGTGAAAAATGTCAGTTTATGGTTGTAGGAGGAATTGTACTTGGGCATAGAGTTTCTAAAAATAACATGGAAGTAGATCCTACAAAATTCAAGTTATTGAAAAATTATCACCTCCTACTAATGTTAAAGGGGCAAAATGCTTTCTAGGTCATGCTGGTTTCTACAGGTGTTACATAAAAAAATTTTCAAAAATAACTAAGCCATTATGCCAACTTTTAGAAGAAGACATGAAATTTGATTTTAATGAGGAATGGATAAAAGCATTTGAATTATTGAAAGAAAAATTAATCACTGTACCTATATTAGTTCCTCCTGATTGGGAGAAACCATTTGAAATAATGTGCGTTGCTAGTGATTATGTTATTAGGGTTGTGTTAGGACAAAAGCAGAACAAAGTTTTTAAAGTAATATATTATGCTAGTAAAACTCTAAATGATGCTCAAATTAATTACCTTACTACTGAAAGAGAGTTACTCACTATTATTTATGCCTTTGATAAATTTAGACCTTACTTAATTGGAACTACATGTATAGTGCATACAGATCATTCTGCTATTAAATACTTGATGCAAAAGAAGGATTCTAAACCAAGATTAATTAGATGGATACTTTTATTGCAAGAGTTTAATTTTAAAGTAGTTGATAGAAAGAGAAATGATAATCAAATAGCTGATCATTTTCCAGACTAGAAAGAGAAATATTAACTAATTTTGCAAATGAAATTTTAGAAAATTTCCCTGATGAACAATTATACAGTATAGATGAAATGAATGTACTGTGGTATGCTCATATAGTAAATTTTATTGTAAGTGGTATTTTAATACCTGATATTAAAAATCCATAATTAAAAATATATATATATGATTCAAAATTTTTTTTTTGGGATGATCCATATTTATATAAACAACGTAAATATCTAATTATTAGAAGGTGTGTCCCTTACGAGGAAACTCAATAGATAATTGAAAGATGTCATGATTCTAAATTTGGAGGACATTTTGGAACAAATAGAATTGCATATAAGATTTTGCAAGTTGGATTTTATTGGCATACTCTTTTTAGAGATGCTCATGAATATATTAAAATATGTGATCGATGTCAACGAGTAGGAAATATTTTTAGAAGAAATGAAATGCCTCTAAATTACATAATAGAAGTTAAAATTTTTTATGTGTGGGGATTAGATTTTATGGGACCATTTATGCCATCATTTAGAAATTTAAGTGGAGAATAAGAAGAAGAAGATGATGATGGTGAGGAAGGAGCTGAAGACTGATAGTTTAACTTGAGTTTGATTTAATATTATTTGTTGTTTGTATATTTGTTTGTAGTATGTTGTACTTTTATCTGAGACTTGTTTGATTTAATATTTTTATGTTATGTTGTGGAATTGTAATTTGTAATAGTAATAGTAAATTTTTTGCTTTCAGTTCTAGTTTTGGTATTTTCAGTTTGAGCATGTTGAATGTTTAGTATTTTTAGTTTTTTTTTTTTCAGTTTTAGTATTTCTATTTTAATTCTCAGCAAATTCTTTAGAATATATTATGTTTTATTTAACGCTTAAAAGCCTATATGTAGTTTTATACTTAGTACCTGCAGTATTCAGAACCAATTTCATGTTCATAAATACTCTTCTTCCTAATATTTCTAAGAGAGATTTGAGTGTTAGAGAAAGAGATTCAAAGGAACTTCAAGGGATTTGCTTTGTAAAGAGGTTGAGTTAAGTTGTTTTACATTTCTTTCTTATTTTGTAAACTTTCTTTGTATAAAAAATCCATGTTTTGTTGTGTCTTCCTCATGAAATCTTAGTAGATTTCTTTGTCCTTCTCCCAACAAAGAGGAATGGTCATGTGAATAGTCAAGATTGTTGTGCAATATTTTAATTTGATATATGTGACGATTCAAACTTCAAACCTCATTTACTTTTTCTTCTGCCCAATTGAATTTTTAAAATTTGTTGTGAATCATAGGATCTGAAAGGGCTTTGCATTCTACAACAAATTAAGAGTCAAATTCACGGATTAGAATTTATTCCATGGGTTTGAGTGCAAATAAATTGGGAAATATTCAATGATGGGATATTTTAGGGCGAGAGAATAAAATTCCGAATTTGGCTCAGGCGTTTAGAAACTAAGGCGAGATGTTAGCCCTTAGGTGAGAGGAACTCGTGAACTCTGGATTAAGAGCTAGTATCTTCTCAGTCTAATGGCGGATTTGGGGACTATAAAATGGATAAGCCAATGTTCTTTATTACTTGTAAATAGGATAAAGAATATAATTGCTCCATTTTGGCACAATACAATTTTCTTCAATTTGATGATTCACTGACTATAATCTCGTTGTAAAGGGAAGCATGTTTTCTTAAATTTGAATTCTTCATCACAAAACATAGTCTAGTTTTAGTAAATTTAGCTTTGAAGTTTTTAGATTAGTGTAGTAAACTTAGTTTCTTTGGTGACATTAAACAAATTTTGACATATTTTCTGACTTAACTTTTTTTTAGTTTAAATATTGTGCTCTTGTGTGATTTTCTAAAAAAAGTTTCACCTCCCTGTAGGATTGATACTTAGGACTCCAGTAGAGCCCTTTATTACTTGATCGATACATATACTTGCATTTGCATCCTAGTGACGATTAAAAATTGAAAGTACACCTTAATTCACTAGGAGTGGAAGTTTTAGATATTTTAAAGGAGAAAACATAATGTACTGAAGTAATTTAATTATTGTTAATTTATATATTTTTGAGTATTGCTGCCTTGTGAGTTGTGGTGTTGAAAATCATTTATAATGCATAACAAAAACCCACATCAGGTGCCTCACTCCTATTTAAGGTAGCTCAGTCCTAATATTAGAAGGAAACAATACCTTATTACCATTTGAGAAGCTTATTTTTATACCTCAATTAATTTTAAGAAAGGGTGTGTTTCTTCTATTCAACATGGCATAGTCCCAAACTTAGGAATTATTCATGGAAAGGGCGCCTTACTCCCATATTTGGGAGCTTACTTCGTAATCATGTTTGAGGAAAGGGTATCTGACTCCCACTCAAGTTGGCTTACTCTAAAATCATTGTTAAAGGAATGGGTGCATTAGTCTCATTTCAGGTAGCTTACTCCCAAACCTAAAATTTTTTTAAGAAATAGGTGCCTTACTCTCATTTAGAGTATCTTACACTCAAACCATGTTTGAGGGAAAGGTGTCTTACTCTCACTTAGTGTCTCTTACTCCCAAACCATCATTTCATGAAGGGTGCCTTACTTCCATTTCAGTGGCTTACTCCCAATTCATTGTTTTAAGAAAATGATGCCTTAATACCATTTAGGATGGCTTACTTCTAAACCACTATTGGAGGAATTAGTGTCTTACTCCAATTTAGGAGGGCCTACTTCCAAATCAATATTTAATAAAGGGTGCCTTCCATTTCAGGTGGCTTAATTTAAAACCTCAAAATTAATCTAAAATTCTTGTTACATCAAGGAGGAATGCCTTACTCCTTTTCAGTGTTCTTTAATTTTAACCGCGTAATTAGATAAGGTAAATAGATCAAAGAAGGCGCGATTATCTCATATGATACAAGTCATTTTTATGCTTCCTCGTAAGAAACCAACCAAGTATTAACTCTGCTTCCCATTGAGTGAAGCACTCTAATATATTCAAATCTCTATTTAAGTTTGAGGTGGTCTGACAAGAATTATAACTGACCAATGATTTGATAGTATGGTCAATTAATAAGACTCCATCATCTCGTGTGATCTGTGTCATCTATTAGTGAATCAAATAAGAATGCATTTTAACACCATCGGAATAGTGTTGCTGCCTTCGCTGATAATTCCCTCGTGCTGAAATGTCAAATTTCAAATATTGGTGTTCTTTTTGTCGAGAAGTCGCCACCTTATTTATTTATCATATTGATATATTCTCTAAGTAACTTATTCTTTTAAATTCTGTGAAGGATTCTTAGATGTTAAGAAACTCAGGGGAAAAAGGAAAAGTGCTAATTTAATAGAAAATAGTAGAAAAAGGAAATGTACAGATGATTTTCATTATGGTGACCATTATAGAGAAAATAAATTCTCATATATGGTAGACCAAGTGAAAAACTCAATAACCAGAGATATTGGTATATTACCTATTCTGAGTTATTTATTCTTCTATAGGAGCAAGCTCCTAGAGTTAATTACATCCTAAATAATCAAGACTGTCTAAGAAAACTCCTAATTATTGCTAACATTTGTTCTCTAAGAATTTTTAATGTCAAGATCAAGGAAATAACAATCAATGTTTGAGCCAAGGGTAATAGGGTTCTAAGAATCTGATTCTAACCTAGAGGTCTTATTTTTGTCGTATTGATTTTTTTAATGTCATTTTTTATTTTTCCTTTTCATTTTATTTTGTTTATATCTTTTTTATGTCATTTTGCTTTGTTATTTTTTTGTTTTGCTCTCATTTTTTTTGTTTTCGTTGGTTTATTATTTTCGTTTTGTTTATATTGTTTTATTTTGTTTATTTCATTTGGCTTTGTTCTTTTTGTTTTGTTTTATTGTTGTCATGTTGTTGTTGTGTTCCTTAGAGGTTCACCTTTTTTGGTTCAGCATGTCCTACAAAATAGAGTTAGCACACTCTAATAACATGCAAAGTAAATCTAAAACCTAATTTTTTCATGTCTCAAGTAAACCTGCAAAATAGTATTCAATTAGCATGAAAACTTGTTTTAATTTGTTAATTTTAATTAATTAAGTAATTTTTTAAATAACCTGGTCAAGATGTTCATGGCCCCATCGTCCCTATGCTGTAAGGTATTCAAATCTACTTAGTCTGAAAAGTATTTAAACTAGGACTGAAAGATTCTTGTCAGCAACCACATATTTCGTCATCTAAGAAATCTTCATAGATTCAAACAATGACGTTCAATTTGTATTTTTAGGTTCAAATTTAAGTTTTAATGTCTTTTAAAATGTGTTTTATGTCATTTGTTGATTAAATTTTGTTCGTTATGTTATTTATTTTAGGTTTTATTTTTGGTTATACCCTAAGAGGATTAATTAAGATCTAATAGATTGGACCTACAATTTAGGTTCAATATTGTTAGAACCTAAAGGTTGAGATAGTTTAGGTTCAATTTAGGTTGAACCATAGGTTTGAGATAGTTTTAGGTCAAATTTAGGTAGAACCTATGGTATGAAAAGGTTTAGGTTGACTGTATGTAGAACCAAATATTTAAGATGATTTTAAGTCCAATGTAGGTGGGAAATAAGATTTAATATTGCTTAGGTTCAATTTGGGTAGAACCTATGGTTAGAGAAAGTTTTAGGTCCAATTTACGTAGGACCCAAAGTGTGAAGTGGTTTAGGTTCAATGTAGATAGAATGTAGTTAGAACCTAAATTTTAAGATGACTTAACTCCAATTATAGATAGGACTTATGATTTAATATTACTTATGCTCAATTTAGGTAGAACCTAAGGATTAGAGATAGTTTAAAGTTAAAGTTTAGATCTGATGTAAGTTGGATCTAAAGAAGTTTGTTTAGGTCTAGTATAAATTTGACTTAGAATTTAGTTAAGTCTAACATAGATTACACTTAGAATTTACTTAAGTTCAGTTTGTGTTGACCCTACTATTTATGTTGACTTAAGTTGACTTAAGTTAACTTATATTCAATTTAGATTGAGCTTAACGTTTAAGTTTGCTTAGGATTGAACCTAGATTTTAGGTTGATTTAGGTTGATTAAGCATAATGTAAGTAAGACTTAATAGATTTTATTAGGTCTAATTAAGGTTAGACCTAATTGTAGTTTGGAAGTTGATTAAACCTAATGTAAGTAAGGTTTAATGGATTAATTAAGTCTAATTTAGGTTAGAACTAATTATGTTTAGGGTTAATTAAACCAATTATAATTAACATTTAATTAGATTAATCAATTCTAATTTGTGTTAGTAATCCCAAATGATAGAGTTAAGCAAAATATATAAAGTTGACTCCTCTTTTCAACGGTGCCAAAAACTTGATGTGTTATTTTATGAATAAGAAATTTAAGCAATTTATGTAGGGATTCTACACAAGTATATGTATCGTTATCAAGTAATACAAGAGTTTCTATTCAAACCCCAAATATTAATCCCACGAGGAAGGTTTAAATTTGAAATAATAAATTAAGTAGGAAATTCATAGGAATAAAATAAAATCACTGTCACTAATTTCGAATGTTTGTGGTATTATCAGAACTTAATTATTAACTACTAGCAAAATTGAAATGTAAAGTTTAAATAGTAACTACCAAACTATGTTTATGGGATGAAGTTATCTAATATGAAAAAGTATCTTTCCCATTACAAGGAGTTTTTGGTAAAATGAGATGAAATAAATGGTTTAAATATGTATTGTGCCAAATAATAGTAATTTCAATTCTCTACAATGATTCAGTGTTATAGAGAATCATTGGCTAATCTCAGGTTTAGTCCCTAAATCCGTGGTTATGCTAGGAGGATAATGGCTCTCACTCCAGAGCTCCCACTTCCCTTCCCTTGAACGCTAACACCCGCTTTAATTCTTAAATGCTAAGACCAAATTGGGGATTTTAGTCTGTCACCCTAAAATCTTCAATTCTGCACCCAACAATGTATATTTTCCTATTTATTTGCACTTAATTCCATGAATGAAATACTCCTCTATGGAAATAAATGTGATTCTCACTCTGTTATAGAACTCATACTCAATTTCGCAGATCATATGTTTTATAACATATTTTAACATTTCAATTGGCCAAATCAAAAAGTAAATTAATAACAGAGTTGAAAAACCATAATAATTTATTTTATATTTTAAAATTGGCACATCCAAAATATCTCTTCATTTCACCATATCTCACAGTAAGGAGAAAGATAAAGTAAACCACTCAGAATTCATGAAAAAGATACAACAAAACACAAATTTCATATACAAAAGGAAATTCATACAACAATAATAAAAAAACAACACCTATCTAAAACTTTTTATCAAAGTAAATCCCTTGTAGCTTCTCTTGGGCTCTTTCTCTCCTTACAATACTCTTGATTCTCTCTTAGAAGATGTAGGAAGAAGAAATCTCTCACTTATCTCCCTCTCAAACAACTCTTAGAAAGGAATTCACACTTAAACTCACCACAAAAACTGAACACTCTAAAGAAATAAATGACTAATGAACTGTAAGTGGTTGGGAGGGAGTGAAAGAGAGTTTTTTTTATCAAATTTTACCCTAAATAGAGCCTAATGTCGGCTTTCCAATAGTTGCATTAAAAAACAATTCAAAAAGCATCCAAAATCATTAAATCTTCTAGTAATAGGTCTTTCACCGACATTGGCACCGTCGGTGCCGTTTCTCACGCTGTCGGTGCTAGTGGTCCAGGAATTAATTTCGTGCTCTCTGTCAAATGGCTCCATCAACGCTGAGTGTATTCTAGCCTCAGTTCTGTAATGGCGCTGTCTGCGCTGAGTATTTCTTCAAAAACACCAATTTGACTCCAAATTCCATCTATTTTGCTTCCTTTTTTGCTTCAAGTCCTAAAAATTAACAACTTGTAATAAAACATGAAAAATACCTTTTTTTAAAGCTCAATATTACCATAAATGAGTATAAAATATAGGTCTAAATTTGCATATATTTTTGGTGCATCAAAATCCCCCAAACTTAAATGTTACTTATCCTCAAGTAACTCTTTTACTACATAAAAATATGACTTATGATAAAGAGTTTTAACTTCTATATTTCCATATTTTAGTCCATTAAATATAATAGCATAACTTAAGAAAAATGTAAAATAACTCCAGTTAATACTAAAGGTATAGGAATATCTAGCAGTCAAGTCTAAGATTTCTGATTCTCTATTCTTTTCAAGGAAAATTGCAAATTATCATCTTAAAGCCACTTAGAATTTCTATATGAAAAAGAACTTCATGAAACTTTATTAGTAAATATGCAAATATTTAAATATAAGTTTAGTAAATGTAGCCAAGCCTTCTTCTTTAAGTTGATTCAAGTGAAGCCAATTTTTCCTTAGGCATCTCCTCAAGCTTCTCCTCACATCTTTTTCTTTTCTTTTCTTTTCTTTTCTTTTAGAATCATTTTGCAATTATCCTTTAATTTAATTATTTTGAACTTTACTATCCTCATCTTTAAAGTTAAAAACTTTTCACACTCCTTCAATTTATAAATTTATATTAGCTTTAAAGATTTTTCATAAAGTTTTATTCTTCTCTCCTTACATGAATCTCTAAGATTTTTAATATTTCAAAAATATAGATTTCGTTATTTACAATAGGAAAACATAGTCATATTCTCTCATACAAAATATCTTAATTTCTAAAATTAGCCTTTATTATTGAAAATTTTTACTTAAGTTTACTTTATATTTAGAAACACACATATAGTAACCTAAAGTTGCCCTCTAATACCAAAAGTCATGTTAAATTTAAATTTTTTTGAAAATATAGCTGATTGAGGACAAATAAAATTAAGTTTCTTTCTTTGAAAAGAAATTTTTATATCCCCCCAAACTTCAATTTTTAGTAGATTTTTCATGAAAAACATAAAAAATATAGGGTGAAAGAAAACATTTAATATATAAAGAAAAGATTTACCTCTTGAAGATTCTGAGATTGAAACTTAACTCTGAAATATTGTAGGTGCTAATATTGAAAGCTACAAGACATAGAACATTAAATAAGAAGTAATACATATAAAAACATGCTGAGAATGAATTAACTACAAAATAAAGCACTGAAAACTAACAGTACTAAAATGATTTCCAATATAAAAATAGTTTTACAATCCTACTATTCATAACACAACATAACATTTAAAATAAAGCAAAGTATCACAGTCTAAAAACAAACAATAACAATAATAAAGTACAACGACCTATAAACTAAACATTATATCAAACTAAAACATCACTAGTCATCATCTTCTTATTCTTCTAAATCAAAGTTTTGCTCCTGATACAGGGTAAAGATAGGGTCTTAAGAAACTAAACTGAGTGATGAGTCCTCATGTATCTAACCATCGCATCATCATAAGCAACATCATACTCAAACTTCTACCTTGTCAAATAATTATTATGTGCATTTTTGGACTCCATATTTTCCATTATATTTTCCATCCTCAAGATAACTCCCAGTTGGATCATCCGTTGCTTCATAAGTCCCTAGAGAGTAGGGGCACTAGAAGTTGAAGGAATATCCCTACTCCTACTTCCAAATCTCCATCCAACATGAGATTCATAAGTTTTAATATTTGCAGATGGAATAGGTTTTAGTGGTTCAAACCTCTCCTCATTCATTCCAATACCAACTTCTGCCTTTTCACATAGAGTAAAGATCAAGGAAGGGTGTGCTAATCCATCAGTAGTCTCACCAAAAGCAATAGAATTGGTGTTTCTATAAATAATAGAGCCTACTTCTATCCTTCTCATCTGCTGGATGCAGAAGTTGAGAATGGATCTATCTTTTGTAACCTCGCTATGATGATTTGTTGGTATCATTCTAGCATATATAAAGTAGTGTCAGGCCTTAGATACTACATTTAACATAGAAAGAGTTCAGTTTACCTTCACATTTTTCTTCACCTTTCATACTCCTCTTCCATCAGTAAGAAAATAAATAACTTCATCTAAGGCCTCATGTATAGCAGAAAATGATTTGTACTGACAACTATATACATCCTCTAACTGATAAAATTCATTAATTCTTCTTGAAGTAAATTCCACCATTTTTTCTCGAACAAAAACGTAGTCCTCAAAAGTTTCCTTAAAGTTGGCATAGAAATCCATCAATTTACCAATAATAGCCTCAACAGTAATGTAACAAAAATTGGCTAATACTTTCTCCTAACTTTCATATGACACTTGAGATTGACTGCAAAGTAAGAAAATTGTAGAAGGATTCCCGAGTTCATATATAGGCCCATTCATAATAATACCTAAAAGATTTGAAAATAATTGATCCCACATCAATGAGCTTTTCCATTTGAATGCAACAATTTAAAATTGCACTTTCTTTTGTAACTCTACTAATCTTCATGGTAGGGAGTAATTTTGTAGGGATGAAGAAATGTCATTGTCTAGATATTTGATTAACCAGTGAAGTGGAGAAACTAATGTATCCCTCATCTCTTATTTCGTAATTATCATTTTCAACTGTTAGAAATCGGTATAAATTTTGCATCATTTCTCTCATTGGGATAAAATTTCTATACTGACAGATTGACATTTTTTCTATCATATACAAATCATTAATTTGAGGAGCAGTAAATGGTACAGCCTTACCTCAAACAAAAATGACTCCTTGGGTAATCCATATAAATTAGCATAGAATTTCTTTACCATTGGTACAACAACTGCAGTAGTAGTGTAGCATAGAACTTCCCAACGCCTCCATACTATGATTTTCCCAAATTGAGAACTTGGATTACTCAATCCCTGATTGACAAAGTCTCTCTCATTGCTAAGTCTCTTCTTTATGATGACTTTGTTGTATAATCTCTGAACTTTAAAACTGATAAACTTTCTTCAATTAAAAACTCCTTACCTTGAAGTATTTCTATAATTGAAAGCCATGAATGTCAACATTTAGAAGTTTCTGGTCGTCCAAGGCAGTTTTCAGGCCTTTAACACACCTTTGGACGGTTATTTAGGATTGCAATCCCGCCAAAGTCTACCAAATTCATCATGAATGCACGAAATTTCTCAAAACTTTGTCGGCGCTACTGATGACATTTTTGGCACCATGGCTCATGTAGACGGGCGTTGTCGGTGCCAGTGGCCAATGTTGCATCGCTTCTTTTTTTGTTCAATTCAATTCCAAATTTTCTTCCAAAATCTATATTTGTCTTATTTATGATATAAATAATTGTGTAGGATTCAAAAATATTATTATTTCTTAATAGATAAAACACTAATTAAACAAAATAATAAGATATATAGATATACATATATA